>LR538403.1:1559667-1724505 GCA_900883565.2 Caenorhabditis panamensis | reverse complement strand
CCCCCCCTCCCGGTCATGCTCCTTTCTCAAAGATTGAGCCAATCTGTTCTACAGCAAAACATCACCTCGTCCGTCTCTCCGTCGCCTTTTCCCTGAATACCGATTTGATTAGGAGTCTCTTCGTCTTCTCTCCGCCGCCTTCTCATCCCCATTCCAATGTAATTTGTCTGAAATGCTTGCCGGGAAGAAAAGTCTTTTCGAACTCGTTCCTTCTTTCCGCTTCCTTCCTTCCCTCCAAAACAACCAGATTAATTCCCGAATGCAGTTGCGATCCTTGTTTTTGTGCCGAGAAGAGACACCGACCTCCCAACTGGTTGGAGGAACCCTCGGCCACGTCATTCCTCTGAACTTTTTTTCCCTAACAAACACGAAATAAATGGGAAAAGATGAGTGTGCGCGTGTGCATGTTTACCGACGTAGCGAATGAAATCCCAGAAAATGATCATCAGATGTCTCACGAAAGGATTATGAATTCACGAGGAAGGGCGTAGCAGATCTAAGATCTTTAGCAACACATTGTTACGGAAAGAATCCCTCCAGTTGTTTCCTCTTCCAGCTCATTCCATCTGGTCACTGTTCATCTCATTATTATCCTGTCTACACCGTTATACGAATACCAATGCCAAGACAACACAATCTAATTATCTGTCCGTCACAAGCCAGAGTAGTCTCTTCCCGTCCGTTCCTTGTCGGTCCCTCCCCTTGGCGACCGACTCTCTGCGTCTCCGTCTGCTCCTCCCATTGTCGTTCATTCCCATCGTCTGCTCCCTTCCTCCGATTAGCATTTTGGTCTCATTACAATTCAGGCAATCGTTTCGTTTCGGAGGTCCGGAGACCCAGAGAAATCCGCGTTTTTTGACATGGACACATGCACGCGAATGCGCTTTTTCCGCCCGTCGCACCCAATGACTTTCGGTCACTTTCGTATTCATCCTATTCTCTTATTCTGATTTTGGTTCTGATTTATAATTCTATATGATAGAGTCAATATCCTCCTTCCAATCTCACTTCTGACTTCCGGAATCAGAAGCCATCTTCCTCTTGATTCCCATCCAATCCCTGTTCCACGGCTTCTTTCTGTTCGTTCTTCGTTTCGAAATGAGCCACACTTCATGCATTTTAAGGTTTATGTACTGGGAGAAACGACGCTGCAAAAGCCTGTTCAGCGTCTTTTCCTCTGCTTTTTTCGGCACTGAAAACACTAGAAGATCTGAAAAAGATTCTGGAGGAATTCTCACGAAACAAGGAAGTCTCATGGCTGTTCTCGGTATGGATTCGTTGCGGGCGGCACCTATTCTCTTCGTATCATTATTCTTTTCTCTGATTATGAGAATAACAAGAAGACCAACAGGGGAGCATAACATCGTGATTCATGCTCTCTGGTTACCTACCGTAATGATCACTGTGTGTATCTTCTCAGTTCCATTTGGTGTCTTACCAGTTCACTGAAACTGACATGCGGTGCCTACTCCCACAAAGATCTTTGAAACATTGTCTCCGATACAGCACCTGTTATAAACGAAAGGAGCACTCGGTTCCAGTCATTTGTGCATTCCCTCCAATTTCTGCTTCCAGAAAACATTACTACCCACCTCATTGACGGCTATAAATATGTACACTCTGTCCGCTCCCCCACCCCGTTTCCTCCCCATCTTCTTCCTCCTCTTCTCCTCTTTTCCCCACCTTTCCTCATTTCCCACTGCTCCTTATTAGCCTGATTTGCAGTGTGTGTACATGACTTTCTTCCCACTCTGAATGTCACATTCACTCATTCGATACACATGTTACTCCCACTTGTTTCTCTTTTTTCCGAATCCGTATCTCTGAAAAAACAGAAAGCCACTAGGCCTCCTGAAAGTTCAACAAGCACTAATCTGGTTTGACGAGTGACGAGGCGGCTTTACTAATTTCGTTGAGAGGATGAATCCTCGGAAACCGCCAGTCTCTTCTCTAGAATCGAACATCACGGGTTACGTTCGTTGAGTTAGGGTCAGGGTTCGGAGTGAATTTCCTGTTTTCTAGAAGATCAACAAAGATTTGATAAAGACTATTCAGAGATGAATTGTCTATTGAGTTGATGCCGATTGAGCTGATGCTGGCAGGGAGAAACATTTCGAGATAATTTGTAGAGAAAACGTCACTCTCATTTTGGGGTGACGTGCACTAGAAGAATCAGATTCATGAGAGTACTCCAGACAATGTCATTGATAACTTCAGTTCTCACCTGATCACTCAGATTTCCCTAAACTCTTGAAGTTACCCAATCAGATATGTGTCGTCTGACTTCTTCCATGGACTTACAAGTACGTTCATTCCCTCAGACTTCCTGTTTTCCCTCTTGGATTTTCTCTTGTCCTCTGAAGATATTTCCCGTGCATCGGCACACATTCGTCCACGAAATATGTCCCCGAAGAACAAATTGAACACTTTCCGTGCTCTCCAGAAACCGATTCTCTCTTGTCGGTCCAGCGGGCCCCACTCATAAATTGCGGCGGCGGCAGGGCCAAATTCCACTCGGTCTCCGCTTTCAGCCCCACCAACCTCTCCAGAGACCGAATTAATTGTGGCCCGGCTCGTGTTGTGCCCGTCGTCTTGTACTCTTCCCATCATCACTCCGTGCTCTTTCTGTTATTGACAGTTGCTTCCCAATTACAGAAAGTCCCCTCTTTGTGTCTTGTTGTGTCCCGTCCGCCCATGTACATATTAGTTTACGTTTACCCATCTCCCGCACGCCTTCTCTTCTCAATTTTCGCGACAAGCTGTCTTTCGGCGAAAAAAATATATAAACATATTTACAGAAGTGAGAAAAAAGGAAAAGGAGGCAAGACACGCTAGTTGCCAGTCGTTTCGTCCTGTCCAAGGCTGCTGAAACCCGATGTGAACCGGCTGCCGAAAAGGACCAAACAGTTTTTGAGTAAAAGTTCTGAACAAAGTTCCTGGATACAGTTAATGTAAGTTTATACCATCAAAGACTGGTTTGTTGAAAATGACCCAGTTTTGGTTAGGAATCAAGCTGAGCTAACACAAGTTAGTCAGGCTCTAGCACATGTTGCAGATCTATCTGAGCACCGTTCTCTATCTATTACCTTCGTTTTCTCTCTTTCGTTTTGCTGAAAATACTGAATCACCTCGCCAGTTCTGAACATCTCGTTAGTGTCTGTTCACTGACGACATAGTCTCAAGAAGTCTGAAATCCAATTCTTGGCATTCGAAACTCAATGTGACATTCTGATATTTCCGAGAAGATGTTTGTTGTCGTCTACGGCTAATCCTTGTATAGGTTCTCTCTCAAGCACCATAACTCCATAAGGTCTCAAGGGCCGGAAAAAGAAAGTAGATCTGGAAATAATCTGGAAGACGTCTAATTTTAGTATAGAGAAAACTGGTGGAATGCACTAGGAATACCAAAAATCCGTTCTGATGAATAAACAATACCGACTTCCTCTTTTTCCTTCTTCTCTGTCATCCCCATCATCATTCCTCTTTCAGCAGACCATCCCGATGCTCTCTGCAGCAATTGTGGAGCACGCGGCTCTCGGATTCGCATTCGCAGTCCTCTCGCTGTTCGTGCTCGCCTTCGCAGTCATCGCCGTTGTCCTGCTTACCATTTCCCACTCATGTTGGTATAAATGTGGTTGGTTGTTTTCGATATATTCAGTTCGTACCTAGTCTTAACGATTCGTTAAATGGATGTGCACTGACCACCAACTAACATGTATCCGTGCTCACTATTACTAACCCTGACTGCTCAAAACGTAGACCGTTTTCAGTTTCAGATGCCGAGGGAGATCCGTTGATGGAGGACTACAACGCGTTGTTCACTGACGCCAATCTGGAGACGGGCGAACCGATTGATACTGTAGTCGGATTCACTCCGAAACACGCGGACATTGTGTGATCTCAGCTGATAAACCTAACGTATTACTTCTATTCCTAATAAACAACTGTGTTCGTTAACTTGATTTAAAATGCGGAAGTTCCCCGATCACAGAAATCAGAAAATGTTCTTTAGAAAGTGTACATGTTTTCTGGTCATCACGTAGACATATTCATTGAAAAGGCATAATCTAATTAATTTCCGGTAGTATAAGCATGAAGGGCTCTGATATCAAAAGAATGACTCTGCCAAGATTCTAGCAAGCTCATTCGATTATTATTTTGTACGTTCTTTTCTAACTATCTGAATGAATCAAATTTTAAAATACGGATCCATCTCTGAAATTCCATTGTACAACTGCAGGTAAGGAAGAAAGAAGCGGTTCGCTTCTAGACGTTTCTTTAGCGCACACAATCCAGAGGAATGGTCTCGACTCGGTGGGGTCAGACACCCATTCATCGGCTCCTTCGATATCATCTATGGTCTTGTTATAAACGTGAGACTAACTCATTCTTTTTCCACACCTTCCACTGACTTCAGTTGCTCTACATACCCATCCTGGCATTCATGCTTCTCCGAGACAACTTCAGAATGTCCTACTTCAAAATCATGACTTTTCTGGGTGTCGTCGACATGCTATCCATCACCGTCAACTCGTCGATCACCGGCATCCTGTCTATCCAGGGAGCCGTGTACTGCACATACCCCAATTTCAACTACATAACCGGAATGATCATCTTGGGATTGTGGTGTTGTTCGTGTTTCTTGGCCCTCTTGTTGGTTTTCAACAGACTACTCGACATAACAAAACCAGAAATTGCTAAGTTTCTGTTCGAGGGGTATTCTGAAAGTGATTTATTACAAACATCTCAGTTCCCAGAAACCGAACCTACCTGGTACTCATCCTACCAGTTATCTACGGCTCCTGTTTCACTCTGTTCACGACTCCTGTTGGATTCTCTTCAAAATACGTCACATGGCTCTTTGATCCTCTTATTTTTGAGGGAATGTCTCATGAGATACTGTAGACATACATGGCACCGCACTTGTTGATGTTTTCAGTACACCAACATTCCCCATGGCGTCAACAACGTCATGATGGTGGCTATCACGTGTGTTCTCTATCTTGCACTGTACTGCACCCTCGGGGAGAAACTCAGAGCAATTGGACTCAACAGCAACCAGAGTCAAAATTTTGTGAGGAGCATGAGGGAAATATTGAAAACAGAACCAACTCTTCCAGAGCATCCAAATCCTTGTTCAATCGGCCATGATCTGCAGTATCAACATGGTTGCCTCCGTTGCTTTCGTCGTCATGAACTTTGTCCCGTTCCCCATTTGGCTCGTCATCATTGCTCACAAAGCCTGGCAATTCATTCACGGTGCTCCAGTTATCATCTATTTGGGACTGAACAAGACAATTCGCAAAGGATTTCTCGAGAGAATTGGGTTCGAGCCGGTCAGCCAAGTGGGAAACAGCAGTGTGATAACATGAACTAACTTTCGTTTATTTAAAAATTAATGTCGAACTACTCTTTTTTGTTTGAAAAACTGTTTGAGGTTTCTCGAAGAATAGTTCAGTAAATTTGAATTTGCATTTCCTCTTCCCTCCGAGCCCCCACAACGATTCGTGTTCATTCTCATGCTTCGTCAGCTTGCCGCCTTCTTCGTCTCCGCTTTCCGTCCAACTTCGATTTTTCAATAACTGGCAGCTAGTGCAGCGGGAGGTCTATTCGAGGCCAACGCACTTCTTCTTCACTTTCGTTTCGTCTTCCATTTCCACATCGATCTTTTACTCTTCGCTATAACTGGATGGATACATTTATGTACATAGACTACACTGTATTCGGTCGGTAGGTTTCTATTCTGGAGAGAATCTGTCCTGTGGAGTGAAGAACAATCCTCAGTTTGTCATTGTGTTATGTGGAAACAGCTCCAAATCGAATTGATCAGATGAAAAGCTCAAACTTTATAGACCAAAAAGAGATGTGTCTCTGCAAAAAACAGCAGCTCACTGACCTCGTCTCGTAAAAAGTATAGTCATTGGAAACTTGCTAAGACCTCGAGCGCTCCTTTTCGACCCATTTCTCTCTTTGTATTATCCCCTTTCTCCTTCCCATTCCACTCCTTCCCCTTCCAATTGTCTGTTTCCACTACACACATACAGCTGAGTGCGTTTCGTTTCGTTTCCTCTCACGCAGACTTTTGAATTCAAAATTCTACGCCCGTAAAATGCGTCTAGACTTTTCTTCGTCTTCTAATGGCTACACCACGCTGTGATAGCGTAAATGACTAATGTTGGCAGAAAGAAAGAATGACACTCGTAACTAAGTAACTAATATCTCAACCAATTCCAATTTCCGTTGTCATGTCAAGCCAGCGCCGTCTCGACATTTGGTCCGACCCTTGACCCATTCATCATTCCTTCGTTCCCAATTCGCACAAATTCAATTTGTGTTCGTTGCCTTCTTGACGTCTTCCTTTCCCCCAACCTCTTATTTTCCTTCTCGATTCGATCGGAAGTCGGTTGAACTGAACTGAAACAAGTTTCACAATAAAAAACAAAAGTTGGGAAGAGAAGAAGAAGAAGAAAACAAACAACAACGAGCGGCAGAAACGAGGCAAAAAATGGCCGTGATGCTCTTCGCCTCTTGCCATTCGACCAACTTTCTTGCCGCCAACAAACATCTCTCCGTGTCTTTGCGTCACGCAGATCCACTCTCCTCCGGTTCAACCAATAACAATTATTACCTTTGCCTCGGTGCCTTTCCCCTCCCCCCAAACCATCATTCATCCATTGTTTGATCTCTCCACCTCGGATATCCTTTGTCGAGGTCATCTCTCTTTTGTGCTGCAATGTTCCACGTCACAAGACCACCGAGCAGGCCGCCTTTTGTTCGAGGGCTCATAGCGGGATAATGTTTACGGTAGAGCTCATTTGCATACACTTCATACCCAACAGAAGTCATCAGACAACGCCAGAAGCCGGCTTACTAACTCCAGATGAATTGCGGGCTAATTGAAATGGAACTGGCACAACCGAAGCAGAAAAGACATTAGCCACTTTCGCCGTCGATATTTGAAAAGTATATATTTCGTCGGTCGCTTCCTCTCTTGGAGCCCTTGCCCCTTCTCGTATTTATGCATTGTGAGAGACACTGAGTATGTGTGCATTCGGCGTCAGTGTGTATATATTCTTTTCCCTTTACCGCCACGACCCACAACAATCATTTTCCAGTCCTTCCACACCGGCTAAAAATAAAACAATCAGCAGAGAAATCGGTGTTCGAACGAGACCGAAATACCAAGAGAAAACTAAAACTGATGGAGAACTCGAAAACAACTGGAGAGGAGACGAGAGAGGTCCGTGTTTATGATGAAGAGGCTCTTTGATCTTCCGATTTCTCTCGCCTCCTCCCAAAACATACACAGCCGGCGGGCTTCGCTCCTTTCACACCATCCGAAAGATGCGCATGGAATCTACAATGAAGTCTAGTTCTCCCCTCCGTGGCGCCCTCCGAGACCGCGACGCATTCCTGATTGGGTCTTCGATGCTTGTTGAGCGCATATCCAATCTATCTGCTCCATCAATCTTTCCTCGTTATTTATATGTTGAGGAAAGACGAAGAAGAGGCGGAAGCCGGCGCAGAAGACGGATTGCCAGTTGAGCACGACTAGCGATAATTCTGAATTTCGTATGAAATCTCTGGAGATTGCAGCTCTTCTTTCTGCCACCATTTCCACGTCATCTGCGCCTACTACTACTGCTGCTGCAGCTGCCTCCTGCCTGCGCAAATCTACTCGAAACGCAATATTTACTTGTTTTTGTTGACTCGCACAGGCCTCACGTTCTGTCATTTTACCTCTGCGACGCTGATTTTTAGTTATCCCACTTCCATTCGAAGCCAATCTCCACGCCTTGTCTCTCTCAGTTAACGACTTCATCCAGTAAGAAGATAAACCCCACTGTAAAGTCTAGTCTCTAATCTCCTTGCTCCTGAGCCCGTTTGCACACTTGGTCTCTTTTTCCATCTTTGCCCGGCCACAGATTCAACTTGCAGGTGGTCTGTGAACATTTTGAAATCGAAACTGACTACATGCATGCATTTATTTACCTGCCGCCCATAGAGGTACAAGCTCTGCGATATCGCATTTCACCCCTCCGCCGCCTTGCTTCCTCCCAGCTTGCCCTCTCTGGAACCAGCTCTCAACTCGCCGGGCGATCAAAAAAGTGCTAACCTTATGCTGTTTGCCCCGTCGTCAAATAATTCTGAACCGCGCGCGTGTGCATATGTTTACCCATCGTTCCTCTTCTTCTCACTTACTTTGCCAAATCATGGAAACTTGTCAAAGAATTGAAGTAAAAGAAAAGAGAACAAGTCGTGTTTCGAAGCATCAGTCAGCCAGCGGAAAAAAGTAACATTTGTTGTTTTCACTTCGAGAAGAAACGACAGAAGAAGAAGACGCCTGGCACGCCTCAATGCCTCCTTTTCCCACCTCGTTTTCCCCTTCTTTCCCTCCCATATGCGTTGTTCTTTGTGCGGGGGCCTGAAGAGAGTATCGATCAGCTGATCGACTCGCTCCGATTCCCTCAAGAGTCGTTAAACTTTTTCGGGTCTTCGGCTTGGTTTCAACACGAACCAGCGAACCTGTTGGGTTGGTGTGTGTTACTGTACGACGACGCAAAAAATGACCAGTTCTCTTTACATCGGGAGGAACCTGTGTTTATTTCTTCTTCTCTTCATTGCCCTACCTTATCAAAAAAGCGAGAGTGTCGGTGTGTTACTGTAGTTAGTGTGTCTTTCTTGATCGCCGGCTCTCCTAGAACCGGGTCATCGCAGCAATTCCCCAAAGCTTTCCACATACAAATCGACAAATCAATGACGCGTAACCACCATATTTTATACATGTAGACCTCTTCTCTTCTACACCGACATCTGCCACTATAATTGGTGACCGACCGACAGCGACATCGTCGTAGTCACACACTCGGCCATCCATGGCAGATGGGTGTGCTATAGTGCCTCCCACCCAACCAACACCCGGCAGCATCCTCGTTAATCTGGGTCTCGTGTTCCCTGCCCACAACACACATGTCCTCTTCTTTCCCTCCCGAAGGTGCCTTGATGATGCAAGGAAGAAGAAGAAAAAAGCCTGCCTTTCCCCTCCTCGCATCATCACATGACGATGACCCTGCTGCTGTAGCTGCCCCGTCGCTGCTGCTTCCTCCATTTCCTCGCCCTCTGCTCTCTTTTCTCTCCTCTCTTGGTGGGGCATGTACTCGAAAATAGACAGAGATAGAGTCCTAGACAGTTTGTCGCGTTTCCTCCTTTTCGTTTCGTCGCCGTTCAACCCTCCGTGGCTTGCGTGCGAGCCTGTGTGCCGCCCGTCTTTTCCGCTCTTTCCCCGCTCGCTCCCTTCCATATTTCGTTCGCATTACCGCCTTCTCATCATCTTCGTCAGAATATTCACTCTCACCGATCCCGTTTTGCAGGCTCAGCGCAGTCTCCCTCTTCCTCCTCTCCTGAAACCTGCTTTCATGTCCGTCCAAGACAAGGATGTCGGATTTGAGCTCAAGTAAGTTGTGGATGATTCGGCTTGTGGCAGTCATTCATCTTCTCCCCTCGCCGCCATAAATTCTCTGGGAAACACATGTGAGGGAGAGTGTTGCGGCGCTAAATCGGTCACGAGTGACCACTTTCCGAGGCTAGAAAATTGCGTTGCGGTTCTCATTTTCCCATTCAGTAAACACGCGATTCCAGCAGAGGTTCTCAATGAAATATGATTGATAAGTGACTGATGGACAGGTGTCGAAAGACCGTTCCCCTCTGGTCTCGCAACGAAAGACAATCCACTTTCATTGACACACTTGGTTTCTGATAAGAAAATCGTTTTTCGAACAATACTATCTCTCTTTCTTATCTTTTTAGAACTTGAAGAGAACATGTACTCTGATCGCTATATGGAGGAGGCGGGGCTAGAGCAGGTTCGTCCGCTACAATAAGAGCAGAGAGATCTAGAACTGGTACAAAACCTACAGTATCCTCATTGGACAAGACATAATAGACCAGTAGGTAGCATCTAATTCAATTGGTCACGCTATTTCGAACCGTCTTTCCGGAAGAATGTTTCAGTGATCAACCCAGTTTGTCATTGTGTTTGTATCCCTCACTCCCACGGGAAACGAATGTACAAAACACGGAAACGCAGGGAAGCAAAGTGATCAGGCACGAGTTCTTTGCCTCCTCGTGATGTCATTTCTGATCGCGGTGCCAACGAATTGGGCGGTCTAGTCGCCAAACGCTGCGTCACGTGGCACCAAAACATTCCGTGTATAAATAGAGCCGCGAGACGGAGTCACGGTGATTTCACACAAAAAGTTTCACTTCAATTCAACATGATCTGTAACAATGTTTCACTATTTTTGGCGACGCCGATGATGCCATCGACAAGTAGGCAGTTTAGGTGAGAGAGGGTACTACTAGATCCTAGGTGCGTAGTTCCGCTCTTGCTGCAAGTCCCTAACTGTCTCTCTATTAGTTCCCGGTTCCATATATTCGTATTTTTCAGCGAAACGGATTTCCCGGAGTTGAGTGGCAAACTGACGGGCAGGAAGGAGAAGGGCAGACGTAGCGCGGTGGCCGATCGCCACGCACGCCAGGCCGCCAAGGCTGGCGCCTACCTCGTCAAGACCATCGACGATCCGAACCACGTGCTCGGAAAGAAGCGCAAGGAGCGCGTCGCCTCGGAGAGCCACGATGGCATCTCCTCCAACGTCGTCTACTCGATGAACAAGAACAAGCGTTGGGAGGCGATGGAAGACGCCTCCTGGGAGCAGAACACCGGAAAGGGCGCTCTTCCCGTGCAGATTGTCGAACGTGTCCTGACCGCCAAGGGTATGTGAAGGGTTACTGTAGGAATATGAACAGTAGACGAGAAGTTTGATCTGTGTCGTCAGTATCACACCAGGCTGTCACATGTCGCACTTTTTTCCCCATTATGCTTTTTCTGGCGGCGACAAAAAGAGAGAGAGAAGAGATGCAGATGGTGAGAGACTAGATTCTATCTTTTCATGAATGCGATGTCAAAGTACATGAAAGTGAATGATCGGAAAACACATGACCCGTTAAGCAATAACTTCCCGGCTCTGTTCTCTCTTTCGCCCCTTCCGTTGTGTCGGCTGGTGTCAGGAGTTTTTGCGCGCGCCAATCAGCCAGTCAGCAGCCGACCCGATGAATCAAATGATCGCATCACAAGACTTGTTTTTATTAGTTTCTACGGAACACGTTGTAAATGTACTTGACGTTCGTGACACGTGGCATAGACACCAAACTACGTACTCGTTTCGCATAAATAAACACTAGCGTACAATGAAAGAGGCACACAGAACAAGTGGCGGCGATCCGGTCTTCACATGACTCGCACGTGAATTTTTCCATTTTTCAGACACGATCGACAATGTGGTGTCGGTGAAGGAAATGGATAAGAACGGAGAACAGATTCGGCACGAGACCGCCGGAGGCAAGGGAGCCAACCTCCAGACACTCCTGATGACCGGGGAAAACAAGAAGGTTCGCGGACGGAAGGCGCGGAAAGAGTCGGAGGCTTCTTCGGAAGGTGTGGAAGAGGTTGCTCAGGTCGACGAGAACGGAGAGGCCAAGATACAGTACACCATCTACAAGCCACATAAGAATCACAAGGTGCTCGCTGGAAAGCTGTTCAACAGAAACTACAACACACGCAAGGCCGGAAAGGTTCGTCATCTTCTGAAACGTGTTGATCTGACCGAGATGGAGAGATCTACGGATGGCATGAACCAGAGTGTGCACCTCGAGGAAGCTGCTGGTTACAAGCCGAGCAGAGACTTCAAGTTCTGTCTTGGAGACTACATCACTCCAGAATCCTGCACCACCAAGCCAGTGTACGTCCGTCGGCCAAGCATTGAGAGTGTTCAACCATCAGAAGCTACTTTCGATGAGTTGGAGGACGAAGAGACTTCACAGCCACTCTACGTCGTCGACATTTCTGAATTCATCAAAGCCCCACGCACTTTCGAATGGGCTCTTCTCGATGTTTCCGAATGGTCAAGTATCGAGAAGCAGGTTGAACAGATGAAATTGGATAAGAAGATATATGTACAGTGGCTTGACGCAGACCTCACTCGTTTGTCCATCGATGCCTCCCGTCTTGTTCTTGGAGAAAAGCAGCCACACGGAGCTTCTGTGCTCATGATTGTCGTCGAGCGTGTGGTCATCGCCAAGAAGCAACATCTCAGAGTACTCCTGAACTCTGACGTTGCTTCCACTGGTCCATTCTCGTGGCAGATTCTCCGAGCTCTTCTGAAACATGCTGAGGACCTCCAGTCCGTCGTCACTCTTCTTTCTAAGCTGGTTGCCGAATGGAGAGATGGAGGACATGCTGCTCCGGAATGCGTCGATCTTCACAAGGCTCACAAAAGCAGGTTCGAGTTGAAGCGGGACGTTTTCCAGCCAGCTTTTAATGGAACGATGCTCGCGACCCCAGCACAAGTGATGAATGCCGAGAAGATGGCTTCAATCCTTCGTGATGAAGCTATGAACAACGAGGAACCTGAGGAACGCTTCGAACGAATCGACTTCGAAACCGACGATTTTGAGTTTGAAGATGCCGACGAAGACAAGGAGTCTGTGACTGACAAGCTGAAGTGCGTCACGTGCGATTGCATCAAGAACTCGGAGCTCTTCGAGCTTGACGACTGCTGGCAATGCCGTGAATGTCTCTGCAAGCACATCATCGATCAGATCCGTGCCAAGTGCATTCCACTAGAGATCCCATTTGTTCTCGGAGAAGGACAGTCGGCCTACGACATCTTGCCGGCTATTATCCCACTCCCACTTCTTAACTTCTACACCAAGATTGCTGCTACTGAGACCCTGGCCAACGTAGACGGTGGAGACATCGGAGAGTGTCCGTCTTGCAAGCAACTCGTCCACATCGACCACGCCGCCAATGACTACAAGACTTCTGCTTGCTTCTCGTGCGGAATTCATTGGTGCCCAAGTTGCGAACGTGAGCCTCACTTCCCGATGAGCTGTTCCGCCTACGCCACGTGGATCGAGAAGTGGGAGAGGGAGTTCGAGCTCCACGTTCTTGAGAAGACCGACTACCTGAAACGCATCAAGTGTGCTTGCGGATACACCATGGAAGTCCGTGATCAGGCCAGTCGTGCCGAGTGCGGTGGATGCGGAAGAGTGTTCTGTCCCCGTAATCTGGAGATGCTCGAGGTGGCTTACTGGTCTCGAGACGAACAGACTGGAGCAGCCGTGAGAAGACTCGAGACTTCGAACGTGCTGCCTGCTCTTTCCGTCGAGTCGATCGTCGCGTCGAAACAGATCAAGAAGGAGTTCTCCGAAGTGTGCGGTGCTGCTCGCAAGCTCCGTTTCAACACTTCCAAGAAGGCCGAATTCGAGAAGGCCGTTCGCAAACTGAAGAATAGCCACGCAGGCGTGGAGAAACTGCGAGATATCCGCAAGACGGTGAGTGCTGGAAAGAAAAGAGTTCTGATAGGAAATGAGAGTTTTCAGGTGTTGAGCATCGTCGAGAACGGACTCGCTTATGTATATATCGAGAAGAAACCAGCGGCAATTGCCTTGAAATCACAACTAGTTCAACTCATGAAACAATGGGTCGACATCGAGTCGGAGGTTCAGCATCCAAGGTATCAAATCCTCTAGATATCAGGAGTTCAACTATTCAATTCCAGATGCGACTTCCAAACGAGATGCGACTCCATCGAAAAGAACCTGTCCAAGACATTGGAACAACTGAAACTTGCCGCCTGAAAACCTCTTCTCTGAAAGTGTAAATACCATCAACCACCAACATGTACACACCCTCAATCACAAAAATTATCATATTTCACATTGCATTTTGCCCTTCTAATCACTCTTCCTCTTCTTCCAACATTACTACCCATATTTCAGTATGACTAGCGTTTGTATGTGTTTTGCAGCCGTGCTTTTTGTAAATAGTGTATACAATCCAAAAAACCCACAAAAACACTCGTAAAATGTCTCCCCAAACAAAAATTGTTTCGTTTTCGGAACAGCAAAAAAATTTGTGTGTGTGTGCATGCTACTTGTGAGGTTTGTGAGCAGGACTCTTCTGGAGTCCCGCCACGACCGATCTGTATATATCTTATCATTTTCCCTTTTCCCCCTTCGGGACCACCATCTGAAGGTTCCCACTCCCTCTCCATATGTGCTGGATCACGTATAACTATAGGAATTGGCCACTTTTCCCTGTCGAATCCCATATAGGTTTTCACTCCCCTTCTTCCCAATTCTAGGCCCCCAATTTCTAATTTCCATTCAAGGACGCAGGCGTTCCTCCTTCACCATCATTGATCCGATTCGCTTGCTTTTTTACAAAAAAAGAACAAAACCCCCAGCTTGTTTCCACCTCCACAAGCACAAAAAAGACCTCATTTTCTCTGGAACTTCGTTTTCTATGTATCTACACTTGCCCTCCCATTATGTCCCATAGATTGTGTATTTCGATTTTGCTTTAGTGTCTCCTCTGCCAGAAACAATTGTATGTCTGAACAAGTCAATAGCAATAAAAGTTACAAAGGGCAACTTTATGTTCTGATACACTACGATCTCGTTGATCAACAAGGGCAGATGCACACAGCAGATGTTCTACGTGGAAGACATCTCGAAAACACACATTACGTGAATTACGTGAACTAGCCCGTCTTATCCTTCTATCTCCACGTTTCCAATCTGCTGAACACGTGTATCGAACAGACACAGCAGTTTTGCCAAACTTCTGTTTATTTTTGATTTCGACGGATAAATTCGAAAATGTCGGCAGGACCTGTCATTATCCAACTGAACAATGGAGACAGAGTGGATCGATTCACGGTTTTCAAGAAGCTCGGCGAAGGAACATTCGGTGCTGTTTACGGAGTCCGCGATGACTCTGGAGCGGAACATGCACTGAAGGCCGAGTTGGCGACAGAGAAGATTCCGGTGAGTGATGGAAAGAAGAGAGAAACGGAGGGGAAAGTTACAGCTGCTGAAACTGGAACTCTACGTGATGCAGAAGCTGACTGCCAAGAAAGCAAAGCATATGGCGACGTTGATCGGTCAGTTTTGTCCGGAAGAGGTGGCAATAGAGACCATATTTCAGACAAAGGACGTCACCAGAACTTCAACTACATTGTCATGAAATTCCTTGGAAAGTCGCTCCAAGACGCGAAGAAGACGGGTCCCAACCAGCATCTGACCCTGGGATCGGCGATCGGAGCCTCGATTCAGTGTCTCGAAGCTCTCGAAGAACTCCACTGGTGCGGCTTCTTGCATCGCGACGTTAAGCCGGGAAACTTCTGTCTGGGACGGGCCGAATGCGGCGAGTTGCGTAAGATCTTCGTGCTCGACTTCGGATTGTGTCGCCGGTTTGTCGACGAGCAGAATGTGATGCTGCAGCCGCGGAAGAAGGCTCCGTATCGTGGAACTCCCCGCTACGCACCCATCGCTTCGCACAACAACCAGGATCACGGGAGAAAAGACGATGTGGAGAGTTGGTGAGAGAGGGAACTGGTTGGAAGAAGTTCAGATGAATGAACATTCAGGTTCTACATGCTCGTCGACTTCACGAATGCAGCGTTGCCGTGGAAAGTTGTGAAAGATATCAAGGAAGTCGGCGACATGAAGAAGAACTCTCGCTTCGACCCACTGATGTCGCAGATGTTCACGGGGTGTCCGCAGGATGAGTACAGACAGATCATGAAGTGAGCGGTGATATACTTTACAATGACTAACTCTCTCCTTCCAGCCACATCGACAGTCTCACATTCTTCATGGAACCGAACTACGGACTGATCTACGCAACTCTGCGAGGACTGATGAAGAACAAGGGCATTCTGGAGTTCCCCTACGACTGGGAGGCCGAGTACGGTGCTAAATAAAGTGAACTCACTATGAAATGAATCTTCTATTTGCAACATAAACATCTTAAGCTGGTTGAGGGTCTAGATTTATTAGAAAATCAATGAAATGGTGAGGGATCCAAAGAGTAAAACCATCGCGAAAGCGGACCAATTCTGTGAGCAGGCACATTTTTGCCACGTGCTCGTCTTTGTTTCATCATTCAGTGTCAATTCCGCCCTCTCCTGTAAAAACATCTCAATCTTTGTAACTGTCTGACCACGAATTGGTCTCTTGGAACACACATTTCTCGCTCGTTTCGATACCACCAAAGTCACGTAGACCCTCAGAGAACGCCAGCGCCGACGGAGACGCAGACGGAGAGCAATTGGGAAAGTCGACCGCATATTTAATTTGTCATTCATCAAATGGGCGGACGAATTCATGTATTTAAGGAGTGTACACGACAATCTGTACTGTCGAAAATACAGTATTCATTATTTTCAATGAGAGAATTTTGAGTTTCCGCCGAGAAAAACCAATGAATATTCTAGTCCCCATACTGAAAAAGTTAGTCCCCCCACTGAAATTTGCATTTTTCCAAAACTTTTTTCACACTTTTCCGCTACTTTCTTATCAAAAAATGTGTTTTTTATCATGCTTCGAGGTGATCACTGATGTTTTATGTTTCTCGACTGTCGTACTATCTCATTTTCTTATAAAACCACCATCTTCCCTACAAAATCGTAGTTTTAAGAGGATGTCGCGCGAATTGATGGTCACGGATGGCGGAGAAACTATCGGAAACACGCCGTTAGTGCTCCTCAGAAACATTACCAAAGGACTCAATGCTAGAATCGGTGAGTATTTCAAGTTTCTAAAAGAAAACTTTCCACGAAACTGCATGATACCCAAAATCGTCTTTTCAGCTGTCAAGATCGAGTACCTGAACCCGTCGGTTTCCGTCAAGGACCGTATCGCCAAGTCGATGGTGGATGCAGCAGAACAGGCAGGACTCATTACTCCCGGAAAGACAGTCCTTGTCGAAGGAACCAGTGGTAACCTGGGAATCGCCTTGGCTCACATTGGAAAGATCCGTGGGTGAGTGCTTTGAGGTACTCGAGAAGCGCTATTCATCGCTTTGCAGGTACAAAGTGATTCTTGTCATGCCGGCGACGATGAGTGTCGAGCGTCGTACAATGTTGCGTGCCTACGGTGCTGAGTGCATTCTTTCCGACCCCGCCGAAGGACATCCGGGAGTCGTCCGTCGTGTCGAAGCACTCGTAGCCGCTTTGCCCAATGCTTATTGTCTGGACCAGTTCTCGAACCCGGCCAATCCGGCTGCTCACTACCGAACGACTGGTCCCGAAATCTGGCGGCAGACGGAGCACAAGGTTGATATCGTCTGCTTCGGTGTCGGATCAAGTGGAACTATCACTGGAGTCGGGCGATACTTGAGAGAGCAGAAGCCAGACGTTGGAATTTACGCCGTGGAACCGTACGAGAGCTCTGTGCTCAGCGGATTCCCGAGAGGGCCACACAAGATTCAAGGTTCGTTCTTTTCAGCAAAATTTTAAATGTTTCAAACAAAGTTTCAAATATTGTTATCAGGAATCGGAGCTGGTCTTGTTCCCGCCAACGTGGATCGTTCTCTGTTCAATGGAATCCTTCGTATCAAATCTGACGATGCGATGTTAATGGCCAGAAGATTGGCGGAGGAAGAGGCGATTCTTGGAGGAATCTCGTCAGGAGCCAACGTAGTCGCCGCTGTCGAATTGGCCCAGAGACCGGAAAACGCCGGAAAGCTGATCGTGACAACAATCAACAGCTTCGCGGAGAGATACTTGTGAGACATTGTATGGCTTTCGTCTGATAACAGTCATATTTTCAGCACCACCGAACTCTACTCTGACCTTCTGAACGACGTCTCCAAACTGCCGATTTCGAACGACGAGGAGTCGATTGCAATTGGAAAGAAGTACCTGGGAATCTGAAACACAACTAACGGAATTTTATGATTGAAAAACTGTGATATAAAATATTGAATTTGAAGTTTGTATTCACGAAATCAATGTCGCTAGTAGGGTAAATGTGGGATAGATATTACAAATTGTGTATTCATCTAGTTCTTCTTCGCAAGATACATCACGTTGATAGGAAAATACGGAGTGTCGACCACATTGACATTCGGGAATCCGCATCGATTGAGAAGTTCGATGGCTCTCTTCTTTCCCCACATTGCACCGTAACAGAGAGCATCCGGACGGTTGCTGCCGACTGGAAGACAGTGGAACATCGAGCATCCATACATCATCGCAGCAAGTGGTCCGAGAGTCTCTCGATCTTTGAACACGTTGCTGGATCCGACCACTTCGACCATTGCGAAGACTCCATTCGGTTTCAGGACACGACTGATCTCTTGGACGCACTGGAAAGGGGTTTTCATTCCAATCAGCATGAATGTTCGTTCTTTGCTACTATGAAATAAAAACATGCACTTACCAAATCAGGTCTCATTTGGTCGTGGCACGCATCGAAAATCAGAACTAAATCGAACGATTTGCACCACGGAGCAGGCATTTTGCCGGCATCGCACTGGATGAACTCCAGGTTTCTAAACTCTTCCCCGGACTTTTGTTTCCTTTCCTTGGCTTGCTTGATGGCATCTTGTCCTATATCTAATCCAACAAAGTGAGAATTCGGGTACTCTTCGGCCAGGAGAGCACTGTGAAACCCGTTTCCACATCCAACATCCAGTACTCTGATTCCCCCGGCTTTCAGCTTCTCCTCGACTCCATTTCCAATTGCTGGAATCATGTGAGGAACCACGTGTTCCTCGTGAAGAGATTTGCTCATTGTGCACATGAAGTTCTGGAAGTTCGAGAACTGACAGTAGTCGAGTCCGTAGGGTCCCGAGGTTTTGAAGCACTCGATAAGCTGGTCGAGGGGCTCCAGAAGGGTAGACATCATTCCATTGCACACAAGTTCGAAGCCGTCGTTGGTTAGATCCTAAGAAATTACATGATATAGCTGGTTGAGGGTAAATTCACCTCCAAGTTCTCCTCGGCAATCCAAAATTTCTCCTCTGCGTTCACCTCCAGAATTCCTCCGCAAGCAAGACAGTTGCACCATTCCCTGACATACCTGAAACTCTACTTGCCGACGAGGAAAACACATTTTGTACCAAACCTTTCTTTGCAACCAGCTGCCTTTGCAAGTTCCTCCGGGAGCACTGGATGGTCCTTGCTCGAGATCTCAGCCAACTTCTTGAACAGATTCAGTCTGTTTCCAATGTTCACGGCATTAGAGATAACGTTGCTGACCACAAGGTTCTGGAAATACAGAAGAATCACCGTGAATAGACCGTGTTCATCAACTCACAAACAGTTTCTCTTTCATCGGAGACACGGACATTTTGCAAGTGCAGAACTGTAGGTCGGGAGACAAACGTGACTGATAAAGGTCTACTTGCTGATTCGAACATGTTTCTTTTATACTAAAAACAAATGAGAGACCATAAAGATATGAAGACGCAGACCGTCTACAGGGCACATTAGTACTTCTCTCCGTCTCTCCATCTTGTCTGCTCTCTGGCATTCCTCGGAAAACGTGACTTTAGTGGTTTCTGATATTCCACCCGACAATCGACAATGATCAATGGCGAATTGATATGATGTGGTGGACGAGAAGGGTACAAAACATAGTTGCACTGCTTTATTCAATTCTAATTACCTGTTTTCTTACTCAAATACAAGTGATTATTAGGAATGAATGGAGTAGGTACCACTTCCACATCCTCAAATCCACAACGATTCAGCAGTTCCAATGCTCTCTTCTCTCCCCACATTGACCCGTAACAGAGTGCATCTGGACTGTTGCTGCCGACGGGAAGACAATGGAAAAGGGAGCATCCGTAGAGCATTGCAGCCATTGGTCCGAAGATCTCCCTATCGTTGTAGACGTTGCTCGATCCGACCTTCTCAATCAACGCAAACACGCCATTGGGTTTGAGGACACGATGGATTTCTTGGATACACTGGAAGATCAGAAAATGTATAAGATGAGGATGTGTTTCGAGTTACCAAGTCTGGACGAGTTTGATCATGACAAGCGTCAAAAATAAGCACGAGATCAAAAGAATCGGACCAGGGATCGGGCATTTTCGCAGCATCACAGAGCAAAAACTCAAGATTCGAGAAGGATGATCCGTTTTTTGTTCTAAAAGCTTCTTTTTGAATGTTGTCACTTCTCTTTTGATTCTTCACCTTCTTCCCTTTGCTTGTTTGATTGCTTCCTCTCCTATATCTAATCCAACAAAATGTGCAAGTGGATACTCCTCGGCAAGAAGTGAACTGTGGAAACCGTTTCCACATCCAACATCCAGAACTCTGATGTTCCCCCTCCTCAGTTTCTCTTCAATTCCATTTCCAATTTTCGGAATCAAATCAGGTATGACATGTTTCTCATGAAGTGCTCTACTATGAGAACTTTGCAACTCTTCGAAGTCACTGAACTGGGAGTAGTCCAGGCCAAAAGGTCCATCGAGTTTGAAACATTCAATTAATTGATTGAGAGGAGCAAGAAGAGAAGGAAGGAGACTGTGTGACACCAACTCAAATCCACTTGTTGTCAGAATCTGGGCGAAGTTGAACAACTGGTTTGATTTTCTAGCATACCTCCACATTTTCTTCTGCTATCCAGAACTCTTCCTTCTCATTGACCTCTAGTATCTGGCCACAAGCAAGGCAATTACACCACTCCCTGACGTACCTGGAAAGTTTCCTTCTAAAATCTTGGAAGCTTATTGGAACTCTACCTTTCCTTGCACCCAGCTGCATTTGCGAGTTCTTCTGGTAAGACTGGACGATCTTCGCTCGAGATCTCTGCCAACTTCTTGAACAGATTCAGTCTATTTCCAATGTTTATCGCGTTTGAGATCACATTGCTAACCACTAGGTTCTGAAGGGAATCTTGGAATCTAAAAACTGTTTGAAACCTACAAAAAGACGTTCTTTCATTGCTACCGGCATGGCACCAGTAATTCACAAATGGAGCTAGACTCCAATAGGGTCCTAGAAATGTGGAAAAGAAAAGGGCTCTGAGATCCTTGTTTTATAACACATTCCTACATTCTCTAGTCAAAGTCTAGGCAATTTCCATGTGTGACAAGAGAGTGTACTGTTCAGAGAAACACAGACATGCCCGATGTGTACGTGACTTTAGCGAGAAACATTCGAGGAGCGCCGGCCGATCTCTGGGAGAGAATACCGCGTGTTCTCACCAAAGAACCACAAGATCGCAAGTGCAAGTTAGAAGATTGTAGTTGAGTGAAGTAGCAGTCCTGATGAAAATAAAGATTGATGACGAAATTGTGCACAACTGATCACTCAGTTTCTCAAGGATAATATCGGAGAGTTCCTTTGTAAGATCCAAAACAAAAAGCCTGTTCCTCTCTTTTTCTCAATCGTCATTTTTGTTCACTATCATCTAACAACTTTCTTTGCACCGACTCATAGCATCCATCACATTGTACACTCCATTTTACGGATGTGCAAACATTTCGCAACACGCTTTTCCTTTTTCTATTTTCCTCCAATACTGAATACTGTGTTACAAAACTCAGTTTCTTGTTTAAACGATGAGCTCTGAAGTTTCCTGGAGCAATATTCCGGATGATATTAAACGGATTGTGATTCCCTTTTTGCATTACAAAGCGAGGTTTGCTAATTTTCCCCAGTCCAGTTGACTTTGTTTGTGCAGATGTAATCTGAGGAAGTGTTCCAAGGATAGTCGAGACCTCGTCGACAGTGTCCCACTTCATCTGGAGAAGCTCGCACTCGTCATTGACACAGTACACGTCAGAATACACATTTGTGCTCGAGATGATTATCCATTGTTCCTCCATTATCACAAGTTTCAAATGGGTTGCAAATTGAAGATAATTACGAGGAATACTCTGCGGAAGAAGGTTCTTGACATGCAAGACTTTCTGAGAGTAGCCCTGCAGGATTTCAAAGTTTTGACAAGACAACGGAGTCTGTCAGTTGACTTCTTGCCGATTACATGCGATGGGCAGTGGGGATTGGAGCAGTTGAAGACAGTGTTGGATACTTCGGAAGAGAAGATACGGGCGAAGAAGTTCAGGTTGACATTCCAGGAGGATCACACGGAAGAGTTCAGGAGATGGATAGATTCGGAAGATGTCGAACATGATTTACCCATTTCTTTGGAACAAATGTGAGTTTTCATTGAACAAAACAGTTTTACTAACGGGTGATCGTTACAGAATTGCCCAGAGCAACGCAGCAGCGGACAACCAATAATTCATTCTTCTCATTGAAAAGATTTATGAAAAATAAAAGCTCGAATGGGACTGTTTTTCGATTGAAATTATCAGGATCTGTTAACTTTTGCTCTCTTGGTCTACGTATGTTTTGAATGTGTCGTTGCCATCCGCTTATCAGTCTACTCGTAACCACATTTCGTCGTCAGACAGTCGGTGTGCTCGGTCCAAAAGCCAAAAACACGTTGTTTTCAGACTGTTTCTTATCGTTTCTCATTGTGTTTTACGCTCTAATTACCTTGTTTTCCACTTGATAACCAGTATAAAAGAGAGCTCCAGAAACAATGGAACCCAACAGTTTCATTCGTTCACAATGAAATCAACCATTCTCTTCCTTGCTCTCATTGCCGCAGCCAGTGCTCAGTTCAGTACGACTGCCCAAACGGCCATCGTCAAGGCTCACAACGACTTGAGATCTGCGATTGCCAAGGGAACATACTATGCTGGAGACACTCAGGAACCACCAGGAGCCAACATTCTCAAGATGGTGAGTGTCTGAGAGCTAGGACCGAACTAACAGAACTTTCACAGAAATGGGACACTACCGTCGCTGCCTCTGCTCAGAAGTACGCCAACACGTGCCCGGATGATCACTCCGGATACCCAGGACTCGGAGAGAACCTCTACTGGTCGTGGTCCAGTGCCGCCCCATCTGCCCTCGACAAATTCGTGAGTCAATCTTTCTAATGTAAGTCTTATTCTCACTATTAAAGGGAACTGATGCCTGCAAGTCGTGGGAAAGTGAGTTCCAAGATTACGGATGGTACTCGACCACTCTCGACCAAGACACATTCGACTCGGGAATCGGACATGCCACCCAGATGGCTTGGGCTGGAACTGGACTGGTTGGATGCGGAGTGAAGAACTGTGGAAAGGATGCTTCGATGAGTAACATGTACAAGGTGGCTGTTGTCTGTCAGTACAAGCAACCGTAAGTTCAACCTCTGTCTTCTGTTTTGATGAGAGTCTTGCAGAGGAAACATGATCGACGATGACATCTACCAGTCAGGAGACACCTGCTCCTTCTGTCCCTCTGGAACCAAGTGCGAGTCTGCTTCCGGACTCTGTGCTTAATTTTCCTGTCCTTCTGTCTGTATAACTCGTTTCAATAAAGCATTCTTTTCCAAAATGTGTATTGTCAAATCCTCCCAGATGGAGTGGATGAAAAGTTTACATTCGGTTTCGAATGCACATGTTGCCCACGAGACAACAAGTATTGTCTTATTTCAGGATTGAAGATGATGACAACGATTCTGAAATGGACATTCAAATATGTTCTGCAACTAATCACTCACCCATCTGCCGCATGAACTGCCACCCAAGCAAAAGAAGTTGCAAGGAACACCGCCCAACGATTCTCAAAGTACTTAGGAACAAAGAAATAGGTAGAGAGTTCGAACATGAACACGCCTCCTTGAAACACTGTTTGTTTCAAAAACCGAATTTCACGACGAGAAAACGCAGTTTGAGACTCTCCACCTGCACTTTTCATTATCTGAAGTAGTCAGTATTCGGCAATTTTGTTAATCTAATTACTTTTCTGGAAGAATGTCTGACTTTGATGACAGTTGCAATATCCATTATCATGATAATAGCCACCACTGCAGCGTTTTTGAGGAAGACACCGTACCAACTGATCACTCTGCAGACTTCCGTGTCGGTGAAAGTAAGGAATTGAGTTTGTTCGTCGTAATAGAATTGACAGAGCACTGAACAAATCACATCATAAATCTGGCGTCCTTCTTGCTGTCTGATCAGTTACTCACCTTGGAAGAAGAGAACGGACACTGTTCCTGTGTAAATCCACACAAATGCAATCACAGTTTTAGTCATTCCATCACTGAACACTTTCTGATAGTGATATGGAGTCCACGTGGCAAAACAACGATTGAGAGACATGACGAGATGGGTACAGACAGACACTTCGTAGCAGAAGTAGAGAAAGAAACCGCAGTGGGACGAGTAAGTCTTCATAACGGATTGATCACTGAAAAAGGAATGGATGGGGACAATGAGAATGGAAACTTACAGAAGGACCATTGGACAGAAAAAGAGCAAGAAAGAGGTAGAGTGGAGGGCATCTGCGAGGGCTTGGTTGGCACAGAGAAAACCAAAAGAGTGATTGAGAGAAGGTAGTTTACGGATACTGTAGAGGATTGACCAGTTGATGATGGATCCGATGAGGGAGGCCTGGAACAACAAATTAACAACCGAATAGTACATAAACTCACGGGAAGTAGTGCCAAAGCGGTTTTCTCTTGAGCCTCGTTCATTTTTCTTGTTTCGAAAGATCAGTTGGAACACTGACTTTCTGCAAGACCAGCTGCTTCGATAGACTACGAATCGTCTGGAATATATAGTCGGAGTGTTATTTCTTGGGTGAACAAATCAGTTTATTATTGCTAACACGCTTATTAGAAATCGGTGGCTTGTATCAAAAAGCATACGAGGGGAAGGAAAAACAATTAGATCAAAAAACCTTTATATGCTTGTTCTTGGGAATGAGCAGTGGTCTGCGGAAAGCACCTTCTGTGAGTTGTTTGGTGTGCAAACGTATATAAGAATGACCCTATTGCATGGTGTTGTTACCTTATTTTTGACTGAATTGTTCTCCATTGAATTCAAAAATGATTCGTCTCCCTGATAAACTTTAAGGAAATCTTGACATTGTCTTTCCTGGATCTCAATTATCATCTTAGCCGATTAGATGACCAACATTACCTATCTTCCCTGCAGGGTCCATTTATACAAACGAAGAATGAGAGACGAAACATCACAATGAATCTTGGTCCCTCGACTGGTTTTCAAAGAATCCTCCTGTTGACCTCGATCAAATTCACTACAGAAATACATATTGTTCAATAGTTATCGTTCATCTCCGAAACGGTACTGCTGTTTCAAAAGAATGCGTTGTCCATGGAGTGGATGTGAAATGTTCTAGAACTTCAACTTTGAGATCTCACTGACCTAGAGCGTGTTTTGCACTCCACTTGCCTAATTGTCATCTTTCCTGTGAACATGGTCGAATCTACGCTTTTAATCTTGTATCCCGCCGACATTTCTTTCGAACACTCGGAAATATTCAAAGTACCAAGCTACTGGGTAACAGAGTTCAGATTCTCCAGAAATAAGCACGGCAGGAAGCATCAAAGATTCTCGAATCAACCTATAACTTCCCATCACGAACCACAGGCACAAAACATAGACTTGACACAATAATAGTGTGTATGCTGTGGAGACGGCAGAGAGAAGAGAGAACACGAGACAAATGGCGGGTATAAATGGACGAACAGTTGAGCTTTCAAGCATCTGCTCTGATTTTGGAGAAGATTTTGCTTCTGAATACCAAGGAGAATGTCGATGCTTGAGCGTCTCACTGTATGTTTCTTAGAATTTTCATTAGTACTGTATCTCAAATGTTGAAGGATCTGGCGACTGGAAACGTGCTTTCCAATGCCGTCAACATTGGAGTTCGACTGAATCTCTTCAAGAAACTTGCTGAGATCTCCAGCAAGGATCATCCCGTTCTTCCAGAAGAGCTGGCGACGGCGGCGGAGTGCAAGGAGAGGTGAGGAAGAGGAGGAAACTGATTGGAAGGGTTTGTTTACAGGTACGTCCGGGAATGGTGTAACACGTTGGCATGTGGAAGAATCCTGGAAGTGAACGAGATAGAACAGTTTTGGATTGCGGAAGAGAATGTCGAGGTTGGTTTTTCTAGTTAGTAAACCAAAGTAGAATATACTGGCAGGCACTGACCGGACAATCATTCCCACTGATGTTCAATACAATGCTACAAACTGTTCTGAAACCAATTGACACTCTCATAGAATGTTTTAAAATCAACGGACCCTACGGATTAGATTACTCAATGTATAAAGACTTCGAGGAGCAACAGCAACAGTTTGCCCGGTCGACGAGTGAGAAACACGTCATTCCTGATCTGATCCCTTTGATTGGAAACGGAATCCCGGAGAAACTCGCGGCTGGGGGAATCCGAGTACTCGATGTCGGTTGTGGGGGAGGGTTCCACTCTCAATTACTCGCCGAGCACTTCCCAAAATCTCACTTTGTCGGCCTTGATATCGGGGAAAAGGCCATCGAGACCGCACGTTCCATGAAGAAGTCCGATGGTTCTGGCTTTGAGAATTTGGAGTTCGTGGTGTGCGACGCCGCAAAGATGCCTGATTCCTGGACGAAAAGTTTTGATTTGGTTCTGCTGTTTGGGTCTTGCCACGATCAGATGAGACCAGACTTGGTTCGAGAAATGTTCTGCAAAAACTACTATCTAATTGTCTATTTTCAGTGTCTGAATGAAGTGCGCCGAGTAGTCAAATCCGACGGAATGTTAGCAATAACTGATGTTGACGGATCCAGCAACGTGTGGACTGATCGTGAGACATTTGGAATGCAAGCAGCCCTGAAGTATGGAGGATCTATGCTTCACTGTCTGCCTGTCGGAAGCAACAGTCCCGACGCGATGGGGTACGGATCCATGTGGGGTCGAGTACGTGCGGTCGAGTTGATGAACAAATGCGGATTCGAGAACGTCGAAGTCATTCCAACAACTTACTCGCCTGGAAATGTTCTCTACTTGTGCAAGGCATAACGTTAATGCCCTTTCAACAGTTAACTTTTCCTTCATAACCAATAAACAAAGCATACTCCAAAAATGTCAATAGCTTCAAAAACATATCGGTCAAGCTTGTGTTGATGGGGCTCTGGTAACGATAACCCATCGACTCCGGACCGATGTTGGAAATGGAGGGAAGTGGAGTGTTTATATAGGAGTGACGAGGGAAGCAGCCGACATTCCTCTTATTTTTGGCTTGCTATCGGTGTTGAAATGTGTTGAAATATTCGATGCATTCTCATTGGTCATGTAGATGGGAGCTGAGGTGTTTGAGAGAATGTATGTAGTGAACAATCACTCATACATTTGCAAATTCATTTATACAGAACTTCTGCTTACAAATGATACTAAAACGGTCCGCTCCACCATTTTCAGACATTGAGAAACAAGAACATTCCTGAAGTGTGGAAACAGGAAAAGGTTGACAACAGGGTCCAGGAACGGGAAACTGCTCATCAGAGGGACCATGTACAGGTTGTGCCATGCAGGAGAATCCGATCCAAACGCCGCCGACAACCAGATAAGAGAACAGGGTAACATCGCAACGACCACCGGGATCAGGGCCTGCAAAGTACAGTTCAACGACCCGTCGCCAGATGTCTATCTCGATCGGAGAAACGAGGAATCGGGTAGACCTTACCTGGATAATCAAGATCTTCAGCAATTGCAAGTGGACTGTTCTGACTTTTGCGCTCATTTGGACTGTCTTCAGTTTCTGATACGTCTGCACTCCGAAGAAGAAGAAACCGGACAATGTGGCAGAGAAGAGAAAACTTGCGAGAATTAGTATAGCCCAGGCTCTCCGATTTAGGTCTGGACGACTTTCCTGTAACTTTTGAGAAATCACAGACTCATCCTGACTCAATCAGACCTCGAAATGGAGCATAACAGCAACCAGACGCTCTGAGTGCACTTTGTACACTTCGATGAATGTCTGGTTCATGTATTCCACACTGAACGGGTCGACATAACAGAGAAGAGTTCCCAGGTACCAGTAAACTCCGTGGAAAACGAAGAATGCAGTGAGCAATGCGATGAATTTCTTTTCTGTGAAGATATGTTGCAGCCAAGGTCTGGAAAGAAATACATATATGCTTCAGCTGGAGAGGATAAGGATGAAATACTTGCAAACTGTGATGTATCGATAGATGAAATGGATTTGAAGAATACCGAAACAAACTGGAATCGTTGAACATCTTATTAGCAAGACTATCTGCTCGATTTCTGCATTCTGAGAAGTTATCAGTCAAGATAGTCACCATTAGACCGCTTACCCTCCACAAGAATCGTTTCGAGAGAAATGCAAACATACAGTGACCGTGGACGATGAACCCCTGCAACTTTTACAACTGACGGAGTGAATTGAAATCGAAGGTACCATTCCAGTTGCCATATCAACCAGAGAATAAAAGATGTCAGTGAGAGCAAAGACTACAATCAGCCAACGGTAACAATTGGCAAACATGAGAACAGTGTTCGAACGAACTTTGACAAGGTATATCAAGAGAAGGTTGAAGAATATAGAGACGAATCCGAAGGTCGTGGAACACAAATCGGCGAACCATCCCAGATGGACAACAGTCTCGAACATTCTGTTTATCAGTTGGAAACTGAGTGGAAGGAGCCATGGGAGTTCAAGACTAGTCCGAGACTAATTGGGGGATTCGGGAGGTGTGACTAGCTCAAATTACTGGGAATTACCAGTAATTCATGTTTACTCTCTCGTTTGAGTTAGAGCTCACGCTTCTTTCTAGAATCTTCTCCATGTTCACTCAAGCGAGGATTCGTCCCCTTGTAAGAAGAAACTGGGGGTTCAGAGAAAGATATTGCAAGAAGTCCCCGATGCATAAAGTTTATTCTAATGATCTACAAAGTTCGTTGTCTGTCTAGGTTCTCAGGGTGGTCTTCTGTCATATTTTCTGAGTATTTCATTGTTATGTTTCCATTGAGTGAGCTGCTGAATGTGATCATTCGAAGATGCATTTATTTTTTCTTATTTCGTGCGTCAGAGGTAATGAGTACGTATGGTGTTGTTTCAGTGCTCAGTTCTCCTCGTTGTACTGGTTTCTTGAACTTGAGCAATTTTGCAAACGCAGTTCAAAGAAATGGCTCTGGAGAGATCAAATAACAAGAATTAAAAGTGGTCATAATTTATCAACTTTGTGTAGAAGTGATGTTAATTCCAGCAACCATCCTCAACTTGCCCGCTCCATCAGCATTCCTGTACACTTCATATCTTTCCAGTGCTTTCTGATCTTCCTTCGACCGAGTCGCCACGTATGCATCTGTTTCAGCAGTCAGTTCTCCCATGATCAATGCAATCCCGTCTGTTTCGATGTCTTCAAAGTTTTGAAAGTGTGAAACCATGAAATCTCTGGAGATTTGGATGATTCCATCAGCTGTTTCCTCAGATACACCACAATAAATCATTGCTTCTCTTTCTGGGGACACTGAAAGTTAGATCTATCGGAGGTCCGAAAATGACGAGACTGACGGAAATCGAGGGGATTTGGATGGGAAACAGCTACAAAAGCTATGAAGAGAAATATCAATGTTTTCATAACCGAAAGAGAGAAATTGTTCACGGTCTATGAATTCGAAAAAAAACTTTGTGGTGATCTCATGGCAGGAGAGGAGATTTGCAAAGGTTTACTCCAGTCGAGTTCATATATTCGTGTGGGTTAGTTGTGTTTAATGAAGTCTGTTATGTTCTGAACTGATTCAATTTATGTTAAACACGTTTGAAACGGAAGAAATGAGACGAAGTAATTGGATTAATTGTCAACTGCACTACAGTTAGATGGTTTCTGCAGTAGTGCAACATACTCCTCAGTTTCCTTTGCCTGTTGTAAGTTGTATTCCGCGAAAGCGTCTTGATCCTCCTCTGATCGTGTCGCCAAGTAACTCATCATCTGAACACTCATTTTGAACCCTGCTTTTCCCATTTTCTTCATATCGAGTTCTTTAATATCATCTAAATGTGCAGCCATATAATCTGTCGAGATTTGCATAATTCCATCGGCCGTTTCGGGCGACATTCCGGCATTTATCATACTGTCCCTTTGTTGTTGAACTGAAAATATTGACTTTATAGCCAAACAATAAATCAAGAAAATTACGAACGAAAGTTGATCGGTCCTGAATGGACGATGACAGCAAGAACTGCGAAGAGAATAAGTAACATGTACATGATTGATGAAAAGAAACTGACCACGCGTTTGAAAAACCACAATGTTTTAGTTTTTAGTATTGTGGAGATTAACAGGGATTTGATCACATTCAGTGCAGATTGTCTACACTTTTTAGAGTCGGAATCTTTGGTCCCAATTGGTGAATCATGCCGTTTCTTCTTCACCGATTCCCATTGGTTAGGATACTGTAGATCTCAAGATACGGAATACTGTGAAAAATAGCAAACAGTAAAAAACCAATTCCTAACTAGCTTGGCACTATTAATTGATATCTTAAGATTCGCGGATCCTGTGTAGGTTTTCAGTTACCATGAAGCTTCAAAATATATCATCAAAAACATGATACCAAAGTTCAATACCACGAAGAACCAATACATCTACTCCACGAGAGAGACTGATGCTTATCTTGTTCTGCGATGGAAGGACTTTGGAATTTCGAAGCGGAGAATCTGATCGGAGTCATCTTTAGACGGAGAAATACGAGGAAACTACAGTTTTTTGTGTTTTGCTTCTGAAGGTTAGCAATACTGTATTGTGTCAGTATTTTCAATGTTTCCAGTCTTTCACCGGACTCTTTTTGCCGAGCTCTATTAAAGTCAAATTCTTCCAAAACTATGTGTGGCAATTGCAAGTGAGAAGTGTGGAAAAGAAAAGTATAGTAAAAAAGAAAAGCTTAGCGTTCCCGAGATGGGTGTTCACACATGGATCTCAAGAATCTCAAGTAGGTTTCTGTAATGAAAGAGTCGGGACTTGTTGAAAGATATATCATAGCTGACAATGCCAGCAGTTGTTCCTCCCTAAACTTCTCCGGTTTCCTAAGAACCATACATGATTTCTGTGTGTATTGTCAAATGTATGTCGCCTGTTGCAGATTTCAACAGTACGTGTAGACGTTGATTCGGATCTCACAGACGCCTCGAAACACAGAGTCACACGGACGGGGCATCTTGATAAACGGGTACATACACACTTCCGTAACGCAAAATATTTATTGAAACACCAGACTACGTTTGAAATGTCATGAAACATGTAGCAACTATAACACGAAAGAAACGGAATGAAAACAGAATGCAATAGTTGGGGTTTATCGGTTTGCACTGAAGTCTCCGTAGAACTTCATAACTTCACAGAATGATTCCTGCAATAACGAATGTTCAAATTGTGTTGAACAATTGAAGAAACTCACGAAAATAGGTCCAAGGAGCAGAGTGATATCAGCGATTCTCACAGCAATCTCCATTTCATTCATGTGCTTCTCCGAACGATAATAGGTTGCAAGGGCTTGAGTCAATCCGTAGTACTGCTCCTGAGCCACAATTTTTAAAGTAAGAGTGAAGTCGACAAGGCCAAGTTTCCAGATGCAGAGAGCTTTCAGGGCGGAATATTCAACCAAGTCCAGTTGAAGATGGGAAAGTGCATGGGAAACGGAGGAGTGAAAGCGGTAAACGAGGGATCCAAAAACTCCTGATGGGGCATCGTTCATTTCACAGCACTCGATTTTCAGGAACGATTGATGATCACTTCCCATGAGTTCTCTCTGAAATTCAAAACAGTCAGTACATTCCGTTTTCATTGACAAACCGTGTAGTTGCTGTATTCTGTAGTTTGCATCCAAGCGGAATCCATCCAAACATTCGTAAACGAGCAGTAACGCAGTAGGATTGGAATCTCATCCTCGGAAAGGAGGTCAACTCCAGGACAGTTAGAGCAGATGTTCCACGCATTTTGGTCGGCGATGTATTTGATGTTGATGAAGTTTTGAACCGAATCAGTGCAGAGAGCATTTTTCCATTCCGTTATTGATCCTCGAACATAGGAAACATAGTAGTTCAAGAGGTCTTCAGGAGTCACATCCAGAATAGGACAGACTGTGGAACTTGCAGTCTCGACAGAGCTTGTGGAGCTGTTGGAACTTGGAGTAGGACTTACACACGCACTCTCTGTTTTTACTTCGGAACGAGCAAAGTAAATGGATGTTGCAAATCCTAAAAAATGAGTGTTGAGTTTACAGTGTTTGTTTCATCTAGAGCCGCCAAGACAGCCTACCGTACTCCCCAAAACTGCTTACCTCTCACAACTTCTTCTGACCCGTTTTCTCTTCCTTTCCTGATGTATTCAGGCAAACGTTCATTCTTTTCACCTTTCGATTGGACCACTGAATTACACGTTTGAGGAACAGCTTAGACAAGTTTTCTACTCACATTGTTTCTTCATTCCAATGACTCCGCACTTTTGGAATCGACACGATCGACAGCCGTTTCGAATTTCTGGAAGAGAAGATTTCTTGAGGAGATGGGGAAGGAGTAGACAAACCTCTTGCAACAGAGCAATCATTGTTGTACTTGCACATATACCTAATCTTCAGGGCAACAGTACGACGGAAAAAAGCAGCACAAGGGGAGCAAGTGGTGGCTCCGAAGTTTCGGGACACTTTCTCAGATACCGAACAAACGGAGCAACATTGTAGAGGGGGTCCAGCTGAAATGGATAATGTTTAACTGTTGAACTGATAAATTGATTCAGCGTAACTGTGAAACAAGTCAACACACCTTTAGCAGAGGTCATCTCAATCCGCGGAGGACAATCTCGCAAGTCTTGATGCAGTGCCGGAGCGCAGCCAATAAGTACGCCGCACCAGGAGATCAAAATCTTGAAAACCGGGACGGAGGAGGCTGAACAGTCGGTGAGTGGATCGTCGACACTGTAATCCACTCTTTCGGTTTCGATGCTAATCTCAGAAGCGTAGTGTTGTTCGTGAACATCTGGATGACACTGAAGCTGGACTCGCAAGATTCCAGTCGGATGATGTTCCGGAAAGTAGACAAAAGAAAGATATTGAAGCATTTGAAACACGGAGAGCATGTAAAACAGTGCTTCGAACGGCTGTATGCTGTGTTTCTCATAGTGGGCTGAAACAGGGCTAAATCTTGGCTATATCTCAAAGAGTCCCATTCTTGTTTCAACCGTGATACTTAAACTTCTATTACTTCTGGATTTGTTAGATGGCATCACTTGTGTTTCATGAACATCATGAATTTCCAGAGCATTACAGAACCTGTGGTTCAGTTCGCAATACCGCAAACTTCATTATATCCTTCCGAAAAACTCGTGAATTCTTGCACTTCTTCCTCGCACCGCTTTTTTATTATTTCGATCTGCTTCGGATCTCCCGTGGCCACCACCTCCCTTTCGATGCAGCGCGAATTGTCTTCTCCGCAGCAAAATTTGGCCCGGGAGATCAAAATCTGCTCACGAGGAATCGGGAACGAGAAGCTGGGCTTCACTCGCTTTTTGACGATTAGATCTAGTGCAGAACAGTGGAATGGGAACATCACGAATTCACGAACAAACAATGAGATATTCAAGTTTTGTGGCGGTATCAGATCATCTTCTATTCTTGTTTTGGCTCATTGTCCGGTACAAGACAAATGGTGAAAACGCAGTTTCAGAGTGTGCAGTGAACATGTTGTGTCTTTTCCAAGATACTTTTTCCAATAGCCATACTGTTTTTGTGAAAACTGCTTTTTCTTTTATTTATTGAACCAGTTTTTGGAAAAAGAAAAAGCTGTCTAAAACAAATTTCTGTTTCAGAATGGCACGGTGCATTCTGAATCTATATCACTCAATTCGATCATTGCACGTTTTAAATTTGATCGTGATCTGAATCTTCACGAGACGGATGAAAGAGAAACAGATCGCTTGGCGGGGGATCGAAAAGTCGGCTCTTATCTGATGTCTCGGATTGGATGTCCGTAGTCTGTGGGTTGATTCCTCGTTAGAAGAGATGTTTCGAATGTTGAGAAAGGGGAAAGATCAGGAAGAAAAGTTGTGTGCCTCGGAATGGGGAGAGATTAGAAGATGTCGAATCGCTTTATACTTGCCAAATGCCAACTTTCCGACAAAACAAAATGCGAAAGCCGTCAATTACATCAGAAGCAGGAAACGCTAACAAAATTCGCCAATTTTGGGTAGAAACTAAACATAGAGAAAACTCTATTTCAAAGAAATCCACTTCTAAAAACCAGAAATTTACTTCGATTTCAAACAGCATATGTTAGTGAAACCCTCACTTATCTATGTTCTTTTCAACATATATTTCTTTTATTCTGCGTTTCTGATTCGATTTTTCCAATGTCGACTCCCAACTGCTCTCTGCCTGCTCCAGTGTTTTACACGTGAGAAAGAGTTGAACTTGAAAAGTTGAATAATGAACTTTCAGGACTCTGATGCACTCTTTCCACTTCCTCAGTTATCCAATTTACTTCTTCACAATTTTTGTTTTGATACGAGAACGCGCGAAAGTATTCAAACGATACAAATTCTACCTGATGTTCCACCTTATACTGTAAATTGACAATCTCTTATTTCTCAAAAAGCTATAGTTCTCCAGAAACATTGCATCTGAATCGTACGTGACGTGGTTCATGCTCCCAATGACCTATCTTCCTTATCCAATGTACCATGCTACCGGTTGGTTAGCTGACTTTGGATTCAGTGGCCTCTTTCAGTTTTACATTCTTTCCATATTGGTTTGTTTTTTAAGAGTTTCATTCCTGTTGGGAAGTGTTGAATAATTTGAGGTGGACCTGACAGTTGGTTCTATTTTGGAAATGTTGTATTTTCGATTCAAAGTAATAACTGGTCCAAACAAAGATAGTATGTATGCGAGGGCGATGATGATTCAAGTAAACACCCATCGCGTGATGTTCATTGTCTTTATTTTCGTGGAAGTACTTCCTTTCGAAGATAGTCTCGAAGCACAATACAGAGAACTCGAAAGACTCTTTCTCAGTGTACCTAACCTACCCAACGAAATCAGATGTTATTCTTGCATCATCGCAGTCAAAGAGCATTGGGTGTTTATAACTCTTGTCGCCATTTGGATTGTGAACACAGTTTTGGCTGTTACGACCTGCACCACATGTCTGATCTTTGTCTCGAGGTTCTTAAAAACTGCAACAGTTACCATATCCGCGGAAATGTTAAAGTTTCATAAAATGTTGCTGCTCAGTCTGTTTGTACAAGTAAAAGACCAATAACAGAACAGACACATCATGTGTTCTTTCAGGGTGCCGTGCACGGAACTCTCATCGGAATCCCGTTATTCTTCCAGTTTCTCGCCTTGTTCATTGACTTGAACAATGACGGTGAGTGTCCTGTTTCCTTTTGAGAGGCATGAGCATCTTTCAGATTTCTCTCTAACCCTACTCGTTTTTGTGGCCTACCACGGTTTTGCTTCTACGTGTTGTATGATATACTTTACGAAACCGATACGGGATCACATGTTACCGTGTCTGAATGGAAATCAAAGAGTTCAGTCTATTTCAAACTCAGAAGGAATCTTGTAGTGGATATTGTGTCAAGTTCTCGCGTGTTACTCCAATCTTGTTCCATTGTGCTGCTGAATGAACATCAGAAAGTAATTCCATCTTGATTCAGTGACCTTCTTTCTATCTTTCACGTGATAAACAAGAATTTCCACGAACTCCAATATATTCTCATGATGTTTCAGTGCCATTTGCCCAGTTCAGCAAACTCATAGTTGACACTTATCACTTGGCAAATGTCCAAATAAATGAAACTGGTTGTGCGTTCTCTGATGCTTATCTGATTTACCTGGAATGTAATCTGGATGTTTAAAAGTCTCTTTGTATTGCTGGAATCAAACCTGAGAAAGAGAGAGGCCAAGAAACCATCAGTGTTTCGGAGACTCAATCTATAGATCAGAAATAGATTGCTGTCGGGGACTGAAGAGACATCGAACCGACCTGTTCACGGTGTCAAATCAAGATGAACCTCCTAGACGATGTCCTCCTTTTTACCAGCATTGAACTTAGTTTGATCTGCAACATCAACAGTTCAGCATGTTAGAAGTAGTCAGAAACTTTGTGAGAGATTCTGGGGTCGAGAAATGATGATCCAATACATCTAGAACTGGAACAATGAAGCCTGTTTTCAATGTGCAGAAGGGCACGTCTCCACATCTAAAAGCACTTGTGTCGTATCAGAATTCCCGAAAATTGAATTCCATGTAGTCATGATCGGCTCACAGAAAATAGCCTCCCACCTGACTTTTTGACGATTATGACAAATCGAAAAACACTCAATTTCCGGGCGGTGGATTGATTGTGAAGTCTGGACTCTTTTTCATTCTGTGTACATAGGGATATTACTCATATTAAAAAGACAGCTGCATTGTTCTGGAGGCCACTCAACTGTCGTCTGCACTTATATCATCTGATTTTTCTACATTCTCCATCCTTCTCGTTTCTCGCCGACTCCTGATCAAAATCCAAAGAAACCGCTGTGCTCTCCACGTTATTCGGAGACCACAACCTGGAATTATACGTTCTCGCTCGCCGACCAGTGTTGTTTTCCAAAACATAACACACCTGTTTTCCTGATCAGTGTCCCGTTCTTTGTTCTGTTCCCTTCTGGAATGACACCATTAGAAACTTATCAAGCAGGACTGTGCACAATAGTCCCCACAGTATTCCAAGAATGCCAAAATGATTGGATATCGAAAAATGAAACTTGCTATCAAGACTCTTGTTGCACTAGTTTCGAGGTAAGCTTTTTTTAAGAACCTGTTTTCGCATCCCTATTTTTAAAGGCTGCCACGTCATGGTACTACAGACTGGCTCAACTATCCCACGTAATCTTCAGCTGTGCCGGAATCATGCTCGTCATCCTGTACAAACTGCGTTTTGCTTCGAAGCACATGCTTCCTGACAATGTTCGAATATTAGTTAACATCATGATTCTGCTGATACTCGCTCATTCAGTTGACATGACTGTTATGCATGTGAGAGCATTTCTAGTTACCTCAATTCCCATGTGTTTTCAGGTCTACCACATCACCCAGTCGTTCCGAGTACTCTTCTCTGACCCGTGTTCCATTCGAGAGAAAGTCTCTTTCTGTGCTCCATTCCGCTACACATTCTCCTTCTGTACACTAACTCTGGCTATCTGTCAGTACTGTATCTACATTGACAGGATGCTCTGCGCCTTCTTCAAAAATTATGGGAGACATCAGAGACTCATTCTGTTTGTGTTACTTGTTCAACTCGTGAGTCCTTGTGTCTGAACATCTAAGCTCATCCTTTTCCAGTTCCTCCTTTCTTTTTCCGTCGTCAAATGGGTCTACCGGAACGAACAACCCGACACATATCTGTTATCGTGCCTCAATGTACCCACTGCTTCCACCGGTGATATGGCTCTGGCAACTGCCGTGGTCTTTCCTATCAATTTCCTGTGTTTCTTCCTCTCCATTTGCCTATTTCGCCATTTCAAACGGAAAGAACAAGGGTGAGTGCAGGAAATTAACAAAAAGGACAGAGTACAAAGAATAGGGCAAGATGAAAGGATTCAGGCAGACAGCAGTAAGTGCGAACATTCAAAATTATGATGTTGAAAGAGAGATAATTGTTATGATGCGTCTAGGTCAGGTGCTCACTTTTTATAACCGACGTCACTGAAGAAAGCCTCAAAGGGTATAAAAATCAAGAATAAATTGGATTTAGCGTAACCAAGTCCCACAAGAAACGTTTAGTTTGTTGAACTTGGAAGACTGATCACTTGATATTGAGAAATAAGGAGAAGTTCGATGAAACTCCATGAACCACGAAAAAAATCATAATTTCGGTCGTTGATTGTTCCAATTTGAGCTCCAGCAGCCGCTTCGACATGGCTCGTCACTTCAAGGCAGCAGTCGACGTGGAGTCTTCTGAGTTCCTGTACAGAACTACCGGAACACAGGCATTTTTCATGGCTCTCTTCTCGGTTACTTCACTTCTCATGCGATTCTTCTACTACAGTATGCCAAGAACTATTGCAATCACTACGGCCACAATTTCCTATGTGAGGAGTCTTCCGAGACGGAAAACATGATAATCTGTTTTCAGACATTCAGTATCTACAGTTTCGCAGTTCCACTTGTAATGGTTCGATATGCAAGAAGAACAACAGATAATCGGAAGTCGCGAATTCAGAGTCATGTCGGCATGACATCTGTTGGAACGGAAGGAGCGGATCACTATTTTGGAATGATGAAATCTCAATGGGAATAAAGGAACTTTATGAAATCTTCACATTATTTGAACTTTATGCCAATCAGAACAATTTGAGACATTAGACAATCGAATAGGCTCTCTTCTCGATGTAATCTTTCAACTTGGGGGTCTCCTTGACCTTTTCAAACAGTCTTCCCAGGTTTTTCTCTTTCTGGGCGTCGAACAATTCGAAGTTCTTCAACGAGACCAAATTGTCGAATACCACTATATCTGCCCATGTCAAACTGTTTCCGACCAGGAATCCCGAGGAACTCTTTGTCAGTATTTTGTTGAGTTTAGAGAAGTACAGCTCTGTTGCCGGCCCAGTTACTTCATTCTTGATTTTTTCCTGAAAAAGTTGGTCATCGATCAATGAAATGATCCCTAATCTTACAATTTCATCAGCCGATTTCCCAAAGAAAACAGCACTGCTCATCTGGCGGTAACTGACAAGGTAGTCCTTGAAGAAGTCGACCACAGTGTCTGCCGAAGCCTCCTCCTCGGGTGTTTTTCCGGCAAGTCCTGAACATAAAAATAATGAGACTCGATTTCTATCACCAAACTAACCAAACTTCCGTGCCAGATATCTATTGATGGTTGCTGATTCGGATATTTCGAATCCGTCGACATACAAAATCGGGACATGTCCAGCGGGAAGAGCTGAAAAGTTAGATTTCTCTTTGAGTTTCTCCACGTTTTACTCACTCGGTTTCAACTTCTGAAACTCTTCTATTCCGATTCTGTAGTCCTCAAAAGAGACTCCAGCGGCGTGGAACAACAAACGAGCAGCTTCTCCGAGACCACGGGCATCGAAGTAGACTAGTTTGTACTGGACCATCTTGCAATTCCTTCTGCAAATTTCCAACTTTTGAGAAACGATAGAACATGTTGAAAAAAGGCAAATGAAAATAACAGAACAGTAACCCAGTCAACTGTGAATTGCCAAGGTTGAAATGTTTCTTTTATAGCGTCCCCCAGACTCGTTCAAAGACCAAAATAAACACGGACGGCGTCGAAATTGTCATCATATTTGCCTCTAATTGCGAACCGATTGCCTCTGCGGGTACAAGATTCACTCGACACAAGATTCAGTTTAAAGAGAGAAACACGGGGGATGAACAAACAAACAAACAAAGGACTGGAGTATATTGGAGTTGGAAAATCAAATGTTGTATCAAATATTTCAGAAACAATGACAGCTGTTGTATGTACTTTTTGAAGTTTCATTCAGGATGATATCCAAATTGGAATAAAATGTGTAATCAAACAATTTCATTCAAAATCTAGTATCTGGTCTCTTCTCCAGATATTCCTTCAGTTTTGGGATGTTCATTATTCTGTTCCTGAACTCCACCAACGTTTCCTCTTCCTTCTCATTCAACAATTCCGTGTTCAAACAAGTCGTCAAATTGTCAGCAACCACCAAATCAGCCCATGTCAATGACTTTCCAACTAGAAATCCCGATTTGCTTTCCTTCAAAACATTGTTCAAGTAGTTGAAGTAAACTTTGGCAGCTGGTTTTGCAACTTCAACTTTTATTTTCTCCTGGAATTTCAGATTAAGTTGAATCATACTAAACACAACATGACTCTTACCACTTCAACATCTTGCTTTCCTGACAAAATGGCGATGACGAGTTCTCGGAAGCTGATAATGAAGTCTTTGAAAGTGTCGACAATGGAATCAGCAAGGAACTCTTCTTCCGGAGATTCCCCCGCAAAACCGAACTTTCTGGCTAAGTATCTGGCGATAGCAGTGGATTGAGAGAAGCGATCTCCATCGATATACAGGATTGGAACTTGACCGGTTGGAAGAGCTGGAAGAGGAATACTAGAAAGAGAATAAGAAGAAAGAACAAGAAACATACTAGGTTTGAGTGTTTTAAACTCATCTGCAGTCAATCTGTGGTCTTCAAAGGGAACATCGGCCAAATGGAACAGTTGCCGGGACACTTCAGCCAGACCGCGACTGTTGAAATATGTCAGTTTGTAGTTAGGCATTCTTGACTGCAGTTGGCTATTTTGTGAACACATCAACAGAAAAACAGAGTGATGGGCTCGTGAAGTAGCCAACTGTCGCAAAGAGCGGGCATCAAAACAAACAGAGCTCCAGTGGATGGGGTAAACAAACATTTTGTTGTTTTTGAGAGAGTCTCGCTGTGATAAAATGACAGAATGGAAGATTTATTTGCAAATTTTTACAGATTATTCCCACTGGGACTTCATCATTTCAAAGTAGTTATCAGCACCTTCCTTTCCCACCGACTTCAACTTCACATGACTCCAAATCTTGGCTTTCCTGTTGTCGGTTGTCTTTCGACCGTAGTCCATCATCACCATCGGGACAACAAAACAATAAATGCTGAATACCTGAAGAAAAAGAAAGTTATAAGTGTCAAAAGAAAGTTATCCACTCACATAAGAAAGTGTAGCGATAGTGAGATGCAGAGATCTCGGAGTGTCCTCGTAGAAGAACCTCATAGTCAGTGACAGAATGGGATATATCACGATGAAGATCGCTTGTGTTCGGGTGGTTCTGTACAGGAATTCGGAAGATTCCACGTCGACGGCCGCAGTGAAGTGACTGTTGATTTCGAAGCGACTTCTGGAATTTCCGGATAAAAAAACCGACGAAATTGAGGAAGTGTTCAATGAGCAAGGAGCTCCAACTGATGTGCGATGTTTGATATCATCAAAAAAAGTTCATGAAATGTTAGGAAAAAACGAAATTCCGTCAAAGCAAAGTTCTAATCGCCAGTTTCAAGTATTGGAAAGTTTGGTATGGAACCCGATTCTCAAAATGCAAGCCATAATCACTGGTTACACTGGCCATACAGATCAGTTCTATTCCTACAGAAATCAAAAGCCCACCCTTTCTCCTTCTTTTTGAAATGCTTGAACATGGCGATGGACAGGAAGCAACAAACTATGTTGATGGGGAACACGGCCGCAGTTACAAGACTCAGGTCGACCATTGAGTCCAAAGGGATGTTGAGACACGAGAGGAGATACGAATCAGAGTCCTCGGCACGGTAGACCCATGCGATTACACCAAATGAAAGAATGAACTGAAACAGTGTTTGTAATAAGGGAATTATTTTCGGTAGTTACCCATTTGAGCACTAGGATGTACTGTATTGTTTTCTGTTGTCTTGTGTATGGTGTGTAGAAGGCACACAGTAACCTGTCAATGTAAAGACAATACTGACAGAATGCCAACCCCAGAGTACAGAATGAGAATGTGTAACGAAATGGGGCACAGAATGAGACTTGAACTCGGACTGAACAAGGGTTGGAAAACGCTGCTAGGTAAGACTGTTGGATGTGATAGGCCTGGAATTGGGTTGTCTTGGAAAATAGATTAGAAGGAACTTACGTGGATAAGAATCATGTCAATCGAATGAAAGAACATCAGGAGCACCATTATGTTTACCAGTACACGGACATTGTCGGGGAGCATGATCTTCGCGGAATGTTTCATAACATAAACAGCCATTGCCAGTATGCCTAATGAACTGAATATCACATGAGATAGTTGAGCCAATCGATAATACCATGATGTGGCAGTCTGGAAAGATAAGGTTAAGGGATTGAAAAAAGGAGATATGTACTTCGTAACTAGTGCAGCAAGAATCTTCGTAGCATGTCCCGTTTTTAGAAATCCAATCGTTTGTGCACTGATTCTTCGTTTTCGACACAACAGTACATAAGTCAGACATGAAGAAATCTCTTATAGATTTCATATGAATGTGGAACCCGAAGTGGGCGGAATCAATGTTGAAGGTGAGTTGAAAAGGTGTCACAAGACAAACAAGCTGTGATAATTACAGAGATGAGGAGTTCGCACGAGCGCAAACTTCCGAGAAGTGGAAGAGAAGTGTGAAGGTGATGAGAAAGGGTGTTGTCGTTAGAGGAGAGTATCCAGAAACCAAAGAATCACCTGGTAGATGTGGTTTGTGAGGTCAATGTAAATGTTATTTTCATGACGGAGCACTGCATTTTCCTTGAAAGTCAAATGGCCTTAATTGAGTTTTGGTGGCCGCAGCAAACGGAGGTTCATACACCACAATAACTTGCAAATTGAGAAGATGTTCCATTGTTGTTATCTTCTTTGTATCTCTACAACTGTGAATGAACCTGCGAGAAATAATTAGTAGCTACTCTCTCTGCATTTTCCTGTTATTTCAGTAGCGTATCTCGATGACGTAGTTTCTTATCAGAGTTGCTAAAAAGCAATCTTGAAACAGTAGAGAGTATAAACAAATCTAGCAATTTGTTGGTTCAACATTTGTACCTGCAGTTGTTAATTTGATTCTGTATCATTGAAAGTTTCCCGATTTATGCAATCTGACTCTCTGAACATATAGAGGATCTCAAACAATTTGTCGTATTCCTCTCTTTCTCGCTCAGTCCATTAACAACTCGAACGAAGAAAAATGTGGAAATAACTGCCAAGATAGGAAGACCGATGGTGTAGACGTACAACGGAGTGATGGGGCTGAAGAAGAAACAGACGACACAGGAAGCCGCGTGGTATATTCGGGAAACAGAGACCGATTGGGCACGCTTCTCTGGCAACACGAGAACACAGATCACAGAACGGACGTTGTTGAGACAACAGTCGCTGATTCCGCAGATAATCGCAATCAACAGAATCAGAAAGTACCTGAAAACTTGTGTAAGTGAGGTATTTGATATCGAAAACGGACGATTGGTTTATAAGAAGAGAGTTTTGGTTGGTTGGTCTCATGGGAGCATCAAATGGAGTGGATATGTGCACGAGGATACAGTAGACAGTCACTGCCACCGACCCAATCACCATTGTCGGTTTCAACCCGAACCCCTCGATTCGTTTGCTCAGAATCGTTGCTATCCCACCCACTGAAACAGTCTCCCTCACTAACTGGAACAATCAACTGTCCCAACTCATAACTTCTCCTATTCCACTTCCCAAACTATAAATAGCAGGTGCGTAAAGCAAATTAGAATTGTGATTGTTGAAATTGATGGCTGTGGGAAAAATGGAAAGGAAGAAAGAAGCGTTGAAGCCGCAAAGGATGGTCATGGGCAGCAATTGGAGGATCTTCGTGGAGAATACGGTGGAGAGTGTGAGTTCTGAGAAAATGTGATTGTTTTCGAAGAGAAAATAACGTACTGAAATCTTCTAGGAAGCCGTTTTTCTTTTTTGAACTCTCGATACAGTTCTCCACGTCTTTCAACGGAATCAAGCACATTGTCACGATTGCGATTATTGAAACTCCAATGAGAATAGTAGACAACAGACGGCTGAATGTCTGTTTTCTTTTTTTAGTTTTTCCCCCTAGTCTACATTTCAAGATCACTGAAGTTTCTTTCAAACTTGACCGAACCACTGTTATTGTTTCCTGCTGTGAAAAACATGATTGCAGCCAAAATGACAGAGCTCATGAGGAAACTGAAATGGGACCATAATTCATAGTAAAACAATCACAGCTGACCTACAACTCCCAATTGCTCCGGATAAAGAAACATTCGACTCAATTCTTTCTCTGGTAGAGTGAGAAGTGAGGTACGTGGTTTGTCCGAGACGGAAAACTGAAAGAAGGCCAGTTTGAATTGCATTGTGAAACAAAGCTCACAAGCTCTACCAATACCCAACAGTGCAGTTGAGAAAAAGTAATAATAGGAGTTGATGAATAGGAATCCAACTGGAAAAGCAGCATAGAATATGGATGCAGTGACAAGAATCACTTTAGGATTACAGATGTTTAGGATGGATGGAGTGAAGAGACATGTGATGAGACATGCTGCGTAGATAACAGACTGACTGAAAGCATAACAAGGAACATGATTTTGCTGCAGAAGAACTCACCCATAGTATCCTGCATGCAGTCCTATTCTTCCAGGATCTCTCTCGTGAATAGAATGGATCACAGATTCCAGAATAAAGGACTCCGCGTCAAAAGCAGTCTGCATGCACAATTGACCAATTCCGAGCAGACATGCGCACAGGAGTTGAAACCGCCTCTGCTCCATTCTGTATCAGAGCACCATCTCATCGTAGCACCTTTAAAAGTGTTTCGCTCATTTCCATAATTCTCTCTCATCGTTTGTCCTTTCCGGTCACTATTCTCCTCTCTCTTCTCGTATTTTTTGTGATTTATTGTTTCATCGCCTGAAAATCACACTTTTGTGGCTTATCAACACGTTTTTTCTCGCCAACAGTTCAATGTTATCACTGGCGCTGTGATTTTCGAAATTTGTCAATGAATGTTGTTTCGATGATTGTGATCTGATTGGTTTGTCCACGATAAGCAGGGAAAATAGTTCAATATCTCTAATTGGGATTTCCCAACGACAAAATATTAGAAAAAATATAATAGGGAAACAGTTGCTAACAAAACATTAGAAGCATATATTAGCAGAGAAACTATATATTAGCAGAGGAACTCCTGGTCTTTAGAAGTCCTTTGTCAGTTTCTCCGTTTTAGAGATATTTAGCCCATTTCATCTCTCGATCTCAAAAGATCCTTTCCAAATAAAGGGCGTCGTTAGAGAAAACCCATCGTTTTCAGGATGGAATGAGAACAGCGATTTCAAAAGATCAAGCAGAGAATAAACGGATTCTTGATCTTTCAGGGTCTACCAGGGTCATTCGTTATGGTTGGAAACGCGGATCAAATACATAGTAATTTTTTGTGGATTGTCAGTACAGTTTGCCGTGGCTCACCCCAAATTCAAAAGCTGTAGCCATTTCTACGAACTGTTCACTTCCGTTCATTGAAAGCCATACGGCTAATAAAAGACTAACCGACGTTTTTTTCAAAAGATCGGAAGTTCGACGATAAGAATATCTACGGAAACTGGTCTCGTATCGAGGGAGGTGCGTGCTGGACTGTGCTTCTGCCGTTCTCATTCATATGATGATCCGTCGAGATATTCAATGTCTGCGAGGAATCGCAATTGCTCTCGTGCTCCTGTACCATCTCTTCCCTTCTCTATTCACCAATGGGTTCCTGGGAGTTGACATGTAAGATTTGGAGTAAAGGGCGAGTAAAATGTGTTTGGTTCAGATTCTTCGTGCTCTCTGGGTACCTGATGGCTTGCAATCTGACAAGAACAGGTCTTTGGAAATTCAGAGACTTTGGAAACTTCTACTTCCGGAGGTTCAGAAGAATACTCCCTCTCTATTATCTTGTCATTCTGTTCTCTGTCATCTTCTTCCACGTTTACCTCGGAGAATTCTACTGGGAAACCAACAGAAGATACTCGCTGGCTGCTCTGTTCGTCAGGACAAATCAACAGGCTATTGAGGATAACCAGGACTATTTCAAGCAGGTAGTATGAATAAGAAGTGTCTTTCTCAAGTCAGATTCTCAGTTCCAATCGGATGTTGCTTCTCGAAACGTTTTCATCCACACACAGCAATTCTGATCACGGGCATCGGCTTGATTCCTTCTTTTGTCTTCAGTCCGAGTTTCGTTTTCCATTTTATGCTGTTCCGACTCTGGCAGTTCTCTGCGGGATTCGTTCCACTCTTCTGGACAAAAATGACCTCCGTATCGCTGGGAAGCATTGACAAACCGAATCAGCAGTCCTCAATTCAACTGTTTTTTCAATGCAAAAGAGAAAATCTAGTGATCATAGCTTTGATAGTTTTGGGAGTGTCATTGATACCCGGTGACCTGGACAATCTGATCCTCCGGCCTCTTATCACCTTATCTGCGGTCGTTATCATTGCAGCCAACAGCCGAGAAAACGTGGTAACAGGAAAAGCATCTTTGAAAAATATAGAACCATCAAAAGCAGGTCTTGAAATCAAAGTACTTGGCCTACCTCGGCGACATTTCCTACACAGTTTACCTCGTTCATTGGCCGATCATTTGTTTGTTTTCAGGATCTGGAACAAGCAGTTATGTGTTTTGCATAGGTAGGGCATGTCCTAAACCCTACAACGTGCTCCATTTCCAGTGTCGATCTTCCTTGTCTCTATATTCGTTCACCACTTCTATGAGAAGGTGTACTTGAAACTTGACAAGCCTGCAGTGCTTTCTCTGATGGTTCTTCTCGTTCTCAGCAACACATTCCTGCAGTACAGTATCCGGAACCATGATTTCTGGAAGCAGAGACTTCCCCCGGCTCTGCAGAACATCGTGGACGACAATATGGCAAGTGACCATACATGGGACTACTGGGTACCTGAAAGGTACTTCTCGGAGCCATGTCTACATGTTACTGACATTGATCATCTGTACGAGAACAAGAGGATATTCGGGAATTGTCGGTTTAATGTAAGCACTCGGTGCTCCGTGACATGACAGTATGATCCTTTGTTTCAGAGTGCAAACGGAAGTCATTCAGTTCTTTTGGCTGGCAACAGTTACTCAATGAACATGCTCGAGAGTATAAAGACACATTTTGACGGCAATTATTCTGATTTCCAATACACCGGACTGCCTTGTAAAGTTATCGAATCGCTTCTAATTACAAAAGATTTCCAGACAACTACTTATTGTATTCCGATAGCGAAGCTTCACAATTAGCTCTGAAAGCTGCTCGAATGACTGTGGAAAAGATGAAACCAGATATCCTCTTCATCGTTTCCAGGTTCACAGTTATCTCCACAGTCTCTTCAATTGATAATTCACAGATTCTCTCCAATTATGTTTTCGGGAATCGAAGAGAATGATGACATCGTCAAGCAAATGAACGAGAACTTGAAGTTTTATCAGAAGTGGGAAACTGTTACCTGTAGTTATTATCATTCATTTCCAGATATGCACAGAAGATTTACATCCTCGGCCCTCATCCCGTTTACGAGAATTGGTTCCTCAGTCATTTTCTGCATGTGTTGAATCGACGACCGGATGAAATTGAACACTTTCATTTGGATAAAATAGTGAGTAACGGAAACTGACTCCTCAAATAACAAATGTTCAGAAAACTGACAACAGTCTCCGCAGTGCCTTCAAACGATTCAAAGCAATCGACTGTCCCAAGTGTCACGTACGAGTTTATCTTTCTTTGTTCTCATTCTTCACTCTGTTTTTCAGGTGTTTGATCTATCCCGGCCGTTCATCGAGAACGACAAGTACCTGACATTTGACAGGGAAACTCTGCTCTCTTATGTAGACAACAGCGTCCATTTCACAATCCCGGGTCTGAAATTCTTGGAACCGGTCTTCAAGAAGATGGTCAACGAACTCATGGCAACTTTCTGACTTGTTTTTCTTTGCAAAAATTAGACTTTTTACATCTACTGATAATTTATTATTGTCACTGGCAAAGTATACTAATAGCTTTACATCAAGTGATTATGAATATTCAAGAAATACTTTGTATTGTAGGGATCTACGTTGAATATTATCTTCAGTTTGTAGCTGAGCCTTTGGTATAAGTTTTCCTGCCGATTCTCTTCTACTACTACGCGTTCGCCTGGAAATGCCAATTGCACAGATTCTCTGAAAAAATCTTTGAAAATTCACATTTCAACACTGAAATGGATACTTCAAATGACTGAAAGTGGAACCGTCACAGCTGCCATTTCTGAATCGGAAAATGAAATCGTTCTCTCGAAGAAGGTCCATTTTAGTGGTTCCGTTCTTTTTTGTCGCATCAATTTGGATGAGAAACGGAGGAATTTCTTTTGGTTTCTTGAAGTAATTGATGGAAGAGACCATCCAACGGGGCATTCGTTCGCATTTGTACTTGGCATGTCCGCAGAGGTAAGTCAGTATTGTAGACTCGGGGCTTTGTCGAGTCAACATGAAGGATTCGGTCTGGAAAACAATTTTGAATGATTCACGGATTTTCTTGATGTTTCAATAGAAAATAGGATTTCGTGTTTTTTTCCGTGAGAGATCAAGTGAAACGATACGAATGTTCTGTCTGGCAGTGCAGCAGATGGATTTTTAATCTTCACGCAACCGATTGGAATCGGACAAACCTGTCGGAAGAACTGATACGTCAATTGGCTGGCTCTCACGAAGAACGTCGCTGCACAGATCCACTCGTTTACCCGTTTGTACACTGGCAACTGCAAAATGGGAAATCAAAAGGAATCGAGAAGAACTTCAGACATCATCATTGCCAATTCTGTCAAATATCATGTGCGCGTCGGGGAAACGATCTTCAACATTCAGTTCTACGAAGTTCTTCACCCATATAGTATCCTGAACGTATTGATAATATTTTATGCCTCTCAATAAAACCCACTTGATGCATGGACCAGAAATCGACACCTCGAAGTGCCAAAGATGCCATTATTCTTGTGTGCGTCAGAAGTGCAAGTGTGTAGGTCAAGTAACCGGACTTCTCTTTTTTCGATATTGTTTTCTGAATGATAAACACAGTTTCCGACCATTCAGAGTGAACGTCCTACTTTCAGTAGTTCCAAATCAATAATCACACTTGGAATGGATGGATACGACTTCTTCAAGTTGTCATAAGCAGCTTGATCCAGTGAGATTCCGGCAAGTCGATCCAATGCATTCGGAATGAATTGCAGATTACAGATGTGATTGAAGACAACCTCCAGGTTTGAAGAGTCGTACTGGAAGGTTCGATAGAGGCACCATACAAATGGGACAGACTCACGATAATCAAGTAAGGAGGCTTCGTTTTCTCCCTCAACTCTTTTGTAAACTCAATAAATTGTTGGTTGTTGTGAATTGACTCAAATGAAACCATCTCGGCCAATTCGTTGACCGATTTCATAAAAGACTTCCTTCTCCAAATACTGGAATCTTTGTACAAGTTCTGCGACATTCATCAGGTATTATTGGTTATCAGTCCATTCACTCACCAAAGAGTTCGGAATCAAAACGAACAATGCCAGAATTGATAACAGAAGGACAACTGGAGTCGACGGCTTCACTCGTTCAGTCATTCTGCGAGACGGAGCAACTGAACAGAAGTTGTCTCAATGGTCAATCATAAATCTCAATGAAACACTCAGCCTCTGAAAGTTGAAACCTACGTTCCGCCTATTCTGTTATCGGGAAATAAACCCTCGTAAGAATTTTGTTCCATGTTTCCGCCTCGTTTTTCTCGGACATTGGTTTTTTGAGACATGGATCTTCAAGCGCACTTTCAGGTTCTTCAATATCTTAGATCTACGTTGAAGCAAGTTTTTATGAAGAAGGGATTGCAAAAAATACGTTGTGGGTTGCCGGCCACTCCACTGTCTGTACTCGCTTGGTATCCAACTGAGACTATCCAATGATGTCGTCTTCCTCTAATGAACTCCACAACCGTTTTTAGTCTCATTTTGATCGCTGAGTCTGCATTCTCGGTGACTTCCAAAAGGACAGGTTTCTTGCGTCCGACGCCGCCTCCGCTCCTCTCCCATGTATATATTTTGAATCGAAATTTTCCGCCAAGATCGGCGGATCCGGAATCTTGTTCATTTCTATTCTTCGGTTTCTTCCTATCTGTTTTTTCAAACATCAATTCCAGAATGAAAATAGTATGTATTGGTGCTGCACCAACGGCTCTCGGAGCAGCATACCGACTCAATGAACTGAAGAATGAAAACATTGAAGCAGCCAGAAATGTGGAACTTGTGATCCTTGAACAGGTGAGACTGAGCTTCCTCATCGCAATGATAGAGTCATTTCAGGAGTCTTACGCCGGCGGACTCTCGTGCACGGTAACTGACAAGAAGGGTTTTCTCTGGGACATGGGATGCCACATCACCTTCAGTCAGAACTGTCCTTATTACGAAAAAGCGACTCAATGGGCTGTGGAAGAATGGAACACTCTGGCACGGAACTGCAAAGTCGACATGAGTTTTGTCTATGACAAGAAGGGCATCCAACTGGTTCCTTACCCCGCTCAGTTTGCAGTTCCGTTGTTTCCAGAGAAGGTGAAGAGGAAGTGCTTAGAGGAGTTGAAGGAACGATATGATAATGTAAGTGTCTCTGTTTCTTCATCCACTAATCCTTCTTTAGCCACAAGACTCGTCATCGCCAGAAACATTCGAAGACTGGGTTCTCAAACACTTCGGACCCACAATGCTCGCCATTTTCTTCAAACCATATTCAAAGAAAGTGTGGACGACAGATACCACGAAACTGACTCCGAATTGGGTTGGGTCTCGAGTGGCGAAACTGAAGCAACAGAAACTCGAAGAATTGTGTGCAATGAATCAGGAGGAACTGGTGAATGCGGACTTTGGATGGGGACCTAATGCGTATTTCAATTTCCCAAAGTATGGAGGAATCGGGAACGTGTGGAAGTCAATGGCAAGAAAACTGCCTAATGATTGGTTCAGATACAATCACAAGGTGGATTGACTTCACTTCTAGAACAAGTATTTTATTTCAGGTCACCGACGTGAATCATAAGCAGAAAACGGTCAAAGTTCAGAAAAAAGAGGACGGGGAAACTGTAGACATGGCCTACGACATCCTCCTGAACACTTCTCCAATCGACCAGTTGATCAGTCATACTCAACTGACAGCTCCACTGGATATCATGCGCAGCAAAGTATCAGTCATTATAATCTCGAACTTTATCATTGAGCTTTCAGGTGTTTGTTGTCGGAGTTGGTCTCCGGAAGCCAATGACTTCTTTCCTCGAAAACCTGACATGGCTCTACTTCCCAGATCTCGAAGTGCCATTCTTCCGTGTCACAGTGCTCAGCAGATACGGAGAAGTGACTCCAGATAGTGAGAAGTTTTGGTCCGTGATGTGCGAGTGTGCAGTTCCGATTGACGATCCAGTAAGCTTTATTTTTCTTTATGAAAATTCCTGAACCCTCTTCTTCCTACAGATAACTGAAGAGGAAATGGTTGAGAAGACCCTAGATGGTCTTGTTGTGAAAAGGATGATTACTCGCGAGGCAATCGAATCAGTGTTCTCGATCACTCTTCCATACGGATACCCTATACCAACTCCAAGTGTGAGTTGAAATAGCAATAAGGCAACTATTTATAACGTTTCAGAGAGACCGTGAGTTGACCCGTGCTCACAGAGAACTCGAGCGTCATCAGATCTATTCTCGAGGTCGTTTCGGAGGATGGAAGTACGAGACATCCAACCAAGATCACTGTTTCATTCAGGGAAAGGAGTTCATCGATCGAATTGTGCTTGGTGAATCGGAGAAAATGTACAAGACAGGAATCTCCACTATCCCACAGGGATAAATTACTGTTACTCTGAACCGTGTTTTTTCCATTTTTTGCTAAAATAAACTTGTATATTATTCAAAAAATGTATTGTAACAAAAACAACAGTTCCATTTCAATAGAGATTCGCATTATTCGCTTGGCAAAGATCACAATCTTTGGTTAGTCTTCCACTTCCTTGCTTGTTCTGCTTTGCCGAATGCTTGATTTTTTGAATTTCACAATTCGTCTTTCCGCATCTGGATATTCTGTCCAATAAACTTGTTTCGGGGCTTTTCCCGCGGAAACCAGCAACTTCGTGATCTGCGTTTTCTTTGGAAACCGATCTCAATCTGACGGCACATTGTTCTGATTTTCACGCAACCACAGCATGTTTCGAACTAGAATGCCAATGCTTTATCAGAAGTCCTTCTTATCTTTCAATCTTACACAGACGAATGAAACACGGAATGCATTGAAGATGGTAGCAAGATAACTCCACGTGTTTTGTGAAACTTGAAAACGAAAACGAAGATGGAGGATGATCGGAGAATGGAAACATGAAACGAGACCGATGTGTTCTGCAGAAGTGTTTATTGGAAAATGGGCGATATACAGACAGAAAGACAGGAAAATTAGGCACAGAGTCCGGAAGCAGACTCGCACTTGGTTCCAGAGGGACAGAAGGAGCAGGTGTCTCCTGACTGGTAGATGTCATCGTCGATCATGTTTCCTCTGCAAGACTCTCATCAAAACAGAAGACAGAGGTTGAACTTACGGTTGCTTGTACTGACAGACAACAGCCACCTTGTACATGTTACTCATCGAAGCATCCTTTCCACAGTTCTTCACTCCGCATCCAACCAGTCCAGTTCCAGCCCAAGCCATCTGGGTGGCATGTCCGATTCCCGAGTCGAATGTGTCTTGGTCGAGAGTGGTCGAGTACCATCCGTAGTCTTGGAACTCACTTTCCCACGACTTGCAGGCATCAGTTCCCTGTAATAACGAGTAGAAGATTGATATTCAGTAGAAGGACTCACGAATTTGTCGAGGGCAGATGGGGCGGCACTGGACCACGACCAGTAGAGGTTCTCTCCGAGTCCTGGGTATCCGGAGTGATCATCTGGGCACGTGTTGGCGTACTTCTGGGCAGAGGCAGCGACGGTGGTATCCCATTTCTGTAAAGTTCTGTTAGTTCGGTCCTAGTTCTCAGACACTCACCATCTTGAGAATGTTGGCACCTGGTGGTTCCTGAGTGTCTCCAGCATAGTATGTTCCCTTGGCAATCGCAGATCTCAAGTCGTTGTGAGCCATGACGATGGCCGTCTGGGCAGTCGTACTGAACTGAGCACTGGCTCCGGCAATGAGAGCAAGGAAGAGAATGGTTGATTTCATTATGAACGAATGAAACTGTTGGGTTCCATTGTCTCTGGAGCTGCCTTTTATACTGGTTATCAAGTGAAAAACAAGGTGATTAGAGCGTAAAACACAATGAAAAAAAATAAGAAACAGTCTGAAAACAACGTGTTTTTGGCTTTTGGACCGAGCACATCGACTGTCTGACGACGAAATGTGGTTACGAGTAGACTGATAAGCGGATGGCAACGACACATTCAAAACACACAGACGATCAAAGTTTGGAATGGTTTGAAGATCAGCCTGGAGTATTTGTTAGAAGCGTTTTGTATTTCATGGAATCTCGAGATCTTTCATAATCACGAAACTGGTAACTCGTCGAGTGAGTGACTTGCACAAATGAAGGAATGACTGATGTAAGCAAGTTCCATTGCAAGTCTTTTTGAGTATTCCTCAAGTTTCTTCTCATCAGTAGATGATCTTATTTTTGATATCAGCTCGTGCACTTGAAGCATCACTCCTCCTTTATACCAATCTTCAGAACTTGGATGATAGAGAACATGGCGAGCAGAAGGATTCACTGGAGCTCCCCGAGGATTGATGAAGCACTTCTCGAACCTGGAAATCTCGTGTTTCGAGAATATGTTCTTGTCTGTTTACTCCACAAGCCGACTGTTTTCTTCCATTTTCTCAATCAACGAGAGCGATGTCAGATTTGAAATCTCACGTTCATGGATTTTCGTCGACATATTCTGAACTTTGATCTCAATCGGCAGTTTCTGTATCTCTTGGCTCACTTCAACTATTCTCTGCAGAAGTTCGAACTTTTCAAATCCTTCCCGTAGATACTTTCCTGATATTCCATCTGTTACCCCACCAGAGAAACGTTTCCAAAGAAGTGGAAGATATTCGAATTGAACATCATCTATAAACTCGATAAGACTGAAAAAGGTTCGCTGAACAGAAAATACAGTAAAGTGTCAGTTACTCATAAGGTAGAATTTCACTTTCCGTGAATTTCATGGTCATTTCAATAAACATTTGAGCAATTGCTCTATGCATCTGAAACAATGTCGTCTTCAAGTATCGGTTTTTCCTAACCTCGAACTTTGGGTCCAAGATCTTTTCGACTAAGTAAGGTGTCTCATAAATAGTGTGGTACAATGGATAAGTGGGCGGGGCATCCAGAGAAGAAGCCACGAACATGATGATAGGAACTCCAAGGTAATCGAAAAACGCAGTGTGGTCACTGCCACCTGCAGGAACTCCACTGTGCGGATGTGTGGAACGATTGGTTTTAGATGGAACAAAATGCTTCCTGTGACAAGCTGGTCAAGTAACAACACTTCAAAGACAGTGTACCATGAATCATAAATCGTCCGTCTCCCTTCTTTTTTCTCAAACTCATTTGGATGGGATACACTAGCCGCAGCTTCTCTGAGAACGTTCACAATTGTCGGGTTGGCAAATGACAGTCTGTAAATGACGAAGTGAGTGGAACATACTGACTGCATCCGAACATTGTTTGGTTGCCACCAATCAGATCCATATTTATCATGGCAACTGCTCTGTGCATCAGTTGTACCCGGTAGTCTTCGGCGAATTCTGTTGATCCGATGAAACCGAACTCTTCCGCATCCCAATGGGCAAAAAGTATAGATCTGGCAGGCACCCAGCCAGTGGCGTTTTGATAAGCCTTCAAGGCGCGAGATACTTCTAACAAAACAGAAGTTCCGCTGTTCGGATCGATTGCTCCGTAAGTCCATGCATCATAGTGATTGCTGAGGATTACTAGCTGTTTCGACCGTCCTTTGATGTACCCGAGAATGTTACGAACAGTTCTCTCTTCTTTTTTTGTATGTACTGTCATCCGAAGTTTCTGGTTTTTTATCAGACCAGGACCATAACGATAAATAACGTCAAGCTTTCCTGAATTGGGTTTTCGAGAAGCTTCTGAGACAACGTTACCTTGAAAATCAGGAACCACGGCGTCTCCTTTCATATTTTTGAACAAAACTTGTGCATCTGCATAAGGAATCGGAAGAACTGGAATAGTTGGAATGCGATTCTCGGCTGACAACTGAACAGCTTCTATTGAATCTGAATAATGATACCCAAGTAACCTGCTCCTCGTCTTTTTCTTTGAATAATCCTTTGATTGATGGAAACGCTGGAGTTCTTGGATCTCCTAATCCCACAAAAAGTGTTCCTCTTTGCACTGCATTCGGTGGCATTTTGTCAGTGCTCCCGAAAGTTTGATCTATGAAAATGCAACGGGAGTAAAGACGAAGGCACAGGGACCCCTACTAGGCAATGTTCCCCAGCTGGCCACTTGCACGGGATCTGAATAGATTAAGCACCCCCTTGCTCCTTTTTTCTCTGCCATCTGGGCAATGTTACCACGGTATGTTCCACTGTGTCTAGCCAGGAAAATCTTTCCCTAAACGCTGATTCTTGTAAGTATTTCTTTCCTTTCTTACTTTTAACTCAATCCCCAACGCTTCCAGATGCTCGAAATCTTTCTTCGAAGCTTTGTTTACATAAACAACATCTCCTTCTGCCACTCCATCTGCAGAATAAGCAAACCATTGTATCTCGGCACTCGGATCGTTCTGTTCTTCTTCTATTATTGCTGGACTCCTCCCATCCGTCCTGTATATCATTTCCCCGTTCTCTCCAAGTATTTCCACAGTGTTTGGTGTCTTCCAGTTCGGGTAAGACAACAAAACGTCGTATTCATTGAAGTGAACATTATCCAGTCCCTGATTTCTCATCTCATTCCGGATGAACTCAGCCACTTCCAAATTGTTATCCGTTCCAGCCACGTGCGGTTTTTTAGTCAACGCGTGTAGATTCCTCCGGAAGTTTTCTGTATCTAACAGGTTTTTGATTGCTTCAACGTTTGCCGGACGGGGTTCTGAAGGTTGCTTACATTTCGGCGCCCAGTCATTCTCAACAGAAACCAACCAGCTACCAACGATTCTCTTGGAATAGTATAAACAACATGAACCAAAATAGAAACCGCGACGTTCAGTACCAGCACAACACCAACACCAAATACAATCCATTTCAACTCCATCTCACTTCGAAAAAGACTGGAATGTTTCAATTGAAACTATTCAACTCTTTTTTATTTCCCATTTCTCTAATGTATGTAAAGTTGAACACTTTCGGAACGCACAGATTTCGCTTTCTGTCCTCTATCATCTTTGTATTCCTATTCAACTCTGTGGTCTGAAAATGGACTGCAAAAGGAGTTAGTTACTGAGAGATCTGTGAATGTAAGAGACTCAGACAAGGTTTCATTCACAAACTGATAAGCACTCTTTCTCCCTTCGATTTCTGAAGTATTCAGTTTTGACATCATCGATTGATTTTTTATGAATGGCGTATAATCAACAATTTCCGGGTGCACCGATGCATAATATGTGAGTTCCATCGCATTTTGTTTGTTAGATAGTAGTCTTCAGATGCCAAGAAAACGAAAGCTTGAAGTTGGAACTGGAAGTGTGCAAACAGTATATTGCGAAACTATCGAACGAGTTCTCTAGACAGAGTGGAGGAACTCAAATAGGAAATCAGCAAATGGAAGCAAAACTAAATAACTAGTGAGTCTCTTTTACAACTTACAAATGAACGACTAGTTTTCAGTTATAACGAGATTCAAAGACTAAATAATAAACTAGGCAACGAGGCGTAAGTTTCACTGAATTTTCGGAACAGAAGACAATTTGCAGATCCAATCGAAGACTATGGGAGAGCAATGTGAAGGAATTGGAGAAAGAGAAACAGAAGAATTACATTTTGTCTGTGGAACTGGAGCGATTAAACCGAGAGAATAAAGAGAAGGAGGATCAGGCTGTTCAGTAAGCTCCTTCCGCATGTATACCCGGTACCATAGCCGATTTTCAGATTAACTAACGAAAACATTGATTTATTCAATGATAAGCAACGTTTACATGAAGAAAAACTCAAGATTGAGAAAGAACGGGACAATCAAAACGACTTGCTCATGCAGTAAGTGCTTCTCTCAGCAACCTCTAAAAGCTTTTTTGTTCTCAGAGTAATGGAACAAAACCAAGAATTGGAGGGAAAACTCAGAACACAGCAAGAAGTTTACAACGCTCCGTCAATTGCTGGATCCAGTTACTCGGTATATTCAAACAACAACAATTTTCGTTGAATCTGGAAAAGCCAGCTAAGTTTTTATAAGACAGATAACATGATAGTAATACATATTATATGTTGATCAAATATTTCTGCGCCTAATTATTATATTAAAAAACGTTCTGCCCTTTTCAATATCAATAAAATTTTCCATAACAACCTTTGAAGGTGGTAGCATTTGATTCTTCCCAAAAGTTCGGAAGATCCAGAGATCAGTCGGTAACTTTTGTATTTTGTCGTGTTCCACATGTACGTCGTTAAAATATCAAAACTGAGCGAAAACACAACTTCTGCAAGACAATCGGGAAACTATAAAGCAGTAGAAAGAACAGTGACATGTGTTGTATAAAAGGTTCGAAAGAAACAAACTAGATTCGATTCGAAGAAGATGACCAGGACTCTCTTGCTGTGTTTCCTGCTCCTGGTACCAATCTTTGCTCATTACTCCTCTTCGTCAAGTGAGTCTTGTGAAGGTACCCGGAAAGGTGTACGCATGAAAAGTAGAAAGTTATTTCAGATGGAAATGGTGGACGACCGGGAGGTGGTAGACCTGGAGGTAGACCTGGTAATGGAGGAGGACAGAATGTAACAAACCTCCTTTATTACTCTTGACCTTCCAGATTTCAGGGTGGATGTGATAATGGATGGAGACGTTTCAACCGCCCGTCCGGTGGATGGTGCATCCGTGTTTTCGAAGGAAGACTGAACCGTCCGAATGCTGAATCGCAGTGTCGCTCATACGGTGCAACTCTCTCCGGAATTCAGAACTTTGAAGAGTCCAAGTACATCACCAGCCAGGCCATCCGTGTTGTCACATCCCAAGCGACAACTTCTGTATGGATTGGAGCGCAGAGAACTGCAGCGTGTAATAGACAGGGACTCACCGCCTCTTGCACTCCTCAGAACTCATTCCAATGGACTGATGGATCGACGACAGGAACTGCTGGATTCGTCTGGGACTACAAGCAGCCAGATAATGCCCATAACCGTGCTCAAAACTGTGTTGTGGCTCTGGCAGCTCCAACATCCAGCGTTCAAGTGGGAAGTGTGTCTTGGCAGACAAACTATCTGGACGATACTGACTGCAGTCTTGTATCCAACACAGCCACTCCGAGAGCAGTTCTCGCTTATGTTTGTGGAAAGAGACCGAGGCGTTAATTCATGGTTGTTGGTTGTTGTTGAAAACTGATAAATATACCCGCAATTGAAAACAAAACGTTAAACTTGGTCAAAATAAAAACTGAGTAGTACCAATTCGCAGTCATAAATACAAGAAGGGTAGTGGGAACAGACTACGCGTGTGTTTGTTCCCACCTACTACACGTGTAGTCACTTTCTTATCGCATTAACTGAGAAGAAAAAGTATAAAGTCTCGTTGGTCGGGAACTGTTTTTTGTTGCAAAGAAATGCTGCTTATCCTGATACTCACTACAGTCCTAGCTGCCGCATTGGCTTACCAGTGGAGGAACCGACAGAAGCTGCCGAAAGGTTAATTATCTACAGAATGCTTGTTCATCTTCTCGTATTTTAGGACCCACACCTCTTCCGATCATCGGAAACTTCCACCAGTTTCTCTATTATGGCTTAAAGTACGGCAACGCCGTCTCAGTGTTCCATCACTTCGAAAAGATATACGGAAAGGTTTTCACAATCTGGATGGGACCTCTGCCGACTGTTTACATATCTGATTATGAAGTTGCTCACGAAACTCATATCAAGAGAGCACATCAATTCAGTAAGCGGTTTGGAACTGGAACATTGGATTACATTAGGGAGGGCAGAGGAATCATTATTTCAAATGGAGAGTTTTGGCAAGATCACAGAAGATTTGCACTTCAGACATTGAGGGGATTCGGGTTGGGAAGGAATATGATGGAGGATAAGGTGATGGAGGAGTTCCGATATCGGTGAGTCATTTGAGTCAAAGCATTGTCATCCGTTCCCATTTCAGAATCAACGACTACAACAAAACACACTTCAAGAACGGGGCCATCGAGATTCACACCGGAACATTCTTCGATCTGCTCGTCGGTTCTATCATCAATCAGTTACTTATCAGTGAACGTTTCGAACAAGGTGATAAGGGATTCGAGAAGTTGAAGAACAGTTTGGCACTGGCATTGGAGAATTTCGGAATGGTCGACATATTCTTCCCAACTTGGTTTTTGGAGTCTTCGTTGATGCGGTGGAGACAGAAAAAAGTGTTTGAGCCGTTCGACTTCATAATCGAAATGACAAACGAAAACATACAGAAGAGAGTAGAAGCAATCGAAAGAGGAGATCATGTGATTGAAGGATCCGGGGAAGACTTTCTCGATGCGTACCTGGCAAAGATAGAAAAAGACAAGAGAGAGGGAGTGCAGTCCACTTTCAAGTTAGTCTGGATCCCTGTTCCTTCAGTTAATCCTCTCATTTTAGCCTCACCACGTTAGCAATCGACATCTCGGATCTTTGGCAAGCTGGACAAGAAACAACTTCGACCACAATGACCTGGGCATGTGCATGTTTCCTGAACAACCCAAGAATCGTTCCGAAAGCTCGAGAAGAACTGTGGAAAGTGACTGCAGGAAACAGAAGTCTGTCTCTCTGCGACCGCCCTGATACTCCTTTCTTCAATGCCACTTTGAATGTGAGTCATTCGTTTTCCGAAAGACTGAATCTGTTTTGTTTTAGGAAGTTCAACGATTCGGTTCTATCTTTAACTTCAACTTGTTCCGTCATATCGACGAGGACACAACTGTGGCTGGACAACCCCTGGCTGCGGGAACAGCCGTCACAACGCAGTTATCCATGCTGCACACGAATGAAACCCTCTTCAAGAATCCATCGGAATTCCGTCCAGAGAGATTCATAGAAGATCACAGCCTCGAAAAGAAGTTGATTCCATTCGGAATCGGAAAGCGGTCTTGTCTTGGGGAATCACTGGCCAGAGCAGAGTTGTACCTGGTGGGGTTGAATCTGTCGGTTCCAAGAGTCAACTATAACTTCAGATCCTTGGTAACCTGATCATGGAGTACGACATCAAGCCGTCTGGACCCATTCCTCCAGTGCGAACCATTGCTCCGTTCGGACTTCTCAACAGACCGCCCAGTTTCAATGTCAGATTTGTACCGGTCAAAGTGTAAAAGAACATGTAAATTTATCGTGTTTTGTAGAAATCATGCTCATCCCGTTGTTCCCAAACTCATAAAACTCAATGAAATATCTACCAGATTGTAATTATTTCTTAAACTTGCTGTCTCATCTAGAGACAAATCTTATATGCCTTTGGAAGAATAATAAACGAGGGATGGATGGTCTGAGGTTCAGAAAACAGAGACTGTGTTGTGATGGCCCATGACATCTTCAGGTAGTACAATCCCAAGCATTTTAGGCTGTTTGACATCTGACAACGAACACTCACTTTCAAATCGATTAGAGAAGTTGAAACACAGCTGCAAGATCGGACTCATCGCCTAAATGCACGTCCGAGTGCATTACGAGAATAGTCGCATTTTACCCCGGTGGTCTTGGGATTCAAATTCTCCGTGCATTCCTTTTCTCTCTCCGTCTGACGAATCTCTGTGGTTATAATCATAGTTTCCAGTCCTTCCAATTCCTTCATTTTTGTTTTCACTAACCAGCACTCATACTTTTTTCTCACACTCAAAAGGTCATTTCGCAACCAAATTTGCATGCAAGACAGAAGAAGAAAAAGTGATAAGGAGGCAAGAGTGAGCAAACATGCGTTCTTCCAGTGAATTCGCATTCCTCTTTACTTTTTCTTTGTTTTATCACCGATCTCCCCTATTATTCTCCTTAATTTCCGCCCGTTTCCTGCCTAAATTCAGCGAATAATTGTGCAGTGTGTGACGTGGTCTCCTCCCGCTCCAGTGCTTGCCAACTGCTCGTTTCGTCTGTCTTCTGCCTTATCACTTGTTACTCACTCATATTTCTGCTTCTGTTTCCTTATTCTGATCTCTCCTGATTTAGCTCGTTTCCAGATGACTCTGAACCCTGTCTGCGATATATTCCGTTTTCATGGAGCCTATGGAATAATGGACAAGTGGATCACGCAGACTTATGAGTTGTGCAACAGGGACAAGGATGCGACAATAAAAAAACTTAAAAAAGATAAGGATGATCGAGGAAAAATTAAAGAACTGCATGTGAGTTTCCCTGGGAAGCTGGGAATACTGAGAATCTAAATGGGGGAAACTTGCTTTTATCAAACCTTATCAGTATAATTTTATGGAAACAGGTGCTTTAGGTGATAAGAATGTTTGGAAATAAGGGAACATATATTGTGAAATTTTGCATCTCAGATTATGAAACATGTATTACAGGCAAAACGAAAAAGTTCAAATGGTAGTGATTATCATAAAATCGGAGAAGAAATAGATCGGCTCGTCAGAGCGAGGAACGTGAATCTGGAGGATCTTCAGACAATTCGCCTCCGGGATCACTACTTCGACTTCCACTGGATCACAACTCAAGGTGCAACAAAGTATCTCACGGACATAAAGAAAACCATCGAGTCATTCACCCATGGAATCACCGTTAACATAATAACGGGACGCGGGAAGCATTCGCCGAAGATCCAGGGCACCCCACAGTCCGCCAGTAACAACTCGTACCTTCAGCAACATTTGTTAAACGAATTCGGTCATTGTCTGCAGCAGAAAATCTCAGAAGAAGGAGTGCTGGTATTGACGATCAGAAAGAAGAAGACTTGTGGAGAAGTCATCCGAATGAACAGATAAACAACGTCTCTACAGTTATCAGTATAGGGTATGGTTAGATTTCCATGGATGAGATCTCGGTTATTTTATAATTCTCATGTTAATCACAGTTGATCCGTATTTGCGCAAAAAATTCAAATGAAAGTGTTAGGATCAGTCTGAATTATCAACAACTAATAATACACTCTCCTTTTTGCATCGGATTCGATTCAGCGAAGATCAGAAGATCGTCGCCTTTGTCACTAAAGACAAAATGCTCGTCTACAACAACAGCTGGAGTGCACCAACACCTCGCAGAGCTGTCTTGCTCCACCGTGCTCTCCAAAAAGGAAAGACTAAGCGAGAGCTTTTGGACATTCGGACACCACGCCAAGTTCACAATAATCATTGTGTCGACTATTCGTGTCTCTTTTTGGCCCACTTTCGTTATGGTTATCGGATGACTCAAACGGAAGCCCACATCGAAATCCCACTCTTCAGGGAGAACTTTTTGAAGTTGTTGATGGCTGATACAGCGTAGCTGTTCCGTAAGTGTCACTTGTTTCCCATGGCACTCAACTCATATGAGTATATATATTGTTCAGATTCAACTCGATCATTGTGCATCTTCGAGTCTTCTGCAATCTTGAAAATGTTCTATGGATGTTTTGGTGCTCCTGTTGGAAGAAAACACTGTAAGGATTATCACAAGAACTCGAAAGTTGCCTTTTTTTGTGTTATTTTATGAATAAATAAAGTGAATGATATAAATTCATAGACAGAATACAAAAAATTGAAGATAACTGTATGTAACATCAGGAAATGGAGATGTCATGCAGGACTTTTCAAAAAAGAAAACAATGATAGGGAAAAGGAACACAGGGGGTGAAGGGCAGGGAACATGGAAATGTGAGTGAGAAATACGAAAGAACAAAATGGAAAAGTGAGGAAGGGGTGGGGGAATCAGAAAAACTGCTGTAGAAAATTGAATTTTCACTTGATTCGTGAATATTTCACAGCGAACTGAAATACTTTATGTTAGGTGTTGGGGAAGTTGTGACAACTAGAGATTTGTTGAAGTTTGGAAAATGTTTGAAACATTTTTGGATCATCGGGAATCGCCTCAGAACTCGACTTTGCAGCTTTTAGATACGGGAAATCGAGAGTTTTGAACTCTCCGAAAAGAAGAAATGTGGATATGAGCAGACGATGGTTACTCGAAGAAGGTTGGCGGTTTGCGGAGACGTCCCGGATAGCTTCGACGTGGATCAATTTGTTTTTCTTCGACAGCTTTCTTGGTCCATCTTTTCTTCGATTGCACGCTGTGACCGTTTGAAGTGTCGGACAGTCTGGTTATCGGTGCAAAATCTCGGGTACGGAATGGTCTTGGAGCTGAAGCGGAAGATGTAGACGGACCAGCGAACGAATGTCGGTCAGATGTCGAAGGAATATCCGTCGAAGAGACCGAGTTTCTGTCTGAGTCGGTATCTTTCTCCTGGGAACCTTCCCCATTCTTTTCTTTCGCTTCTTGCTCTTTCTTCAATAGGTTTGCTTTTCGCGTAGCGGCTGCCTTCTGTCCACGTGTTTGCTTGTAAGGAATCGATGGGTCTCGACTGGAAATAAATCAATAGGTTTGGAATACGGAAAGAAACTCTTACGTCAAGATGGAGATGTTGTTCTTTTTCATTCGTTCTTCAAGATCTGCCTTCTCATCTGCATTCAGTTGAGGATCCGGTCTTTCGAGGCGCCAATTGCCGTTGATTTTGTTCTTCTCGTTGTAGTAAAAATTGACGAGGCTGGGTGTATTGACAACCTTCTTGAGCTGAAACTAGATGTAATTAACTTGAAAAAAGTGATGTGACTTACATCTTTAGCAAAATAAAAGTGTTTGAACGCGGATCCGCGGGTCGGATTGACATGTCTCTCGACGGCGATGTTGGCAATGTAGAAGTCCTTGACGTACTGGGGAACCAGATCCGGTACCTCCATCTGCCTGCCCATCTCGATCGTTTTGTCGACATCGTACGAGTTCGTCGACAGAATTCGGAGCACCTGGAAATATTATTGTATTGGAAAGCGCACTCAAAGTGCTAACCGTGTCGAAGGGAAGATGGGAAAGTTCCTGTTTCAGTCGTCGCATGTCATCTTCCGGTACTTCCTTGTTTATCGGCCACAACAATGGATCTTCTCGGTCTTCTTCGTTCGCTGCAGTGTCCAATATCTCGGGGAGGATGGCTATCGACCTGAAATGTAACGGTGCAAATACGGAAGATTTCAAATTTCAATTTCCCACTCGATTACTACGTGCTTTAACTTTCTTTAGTCTACTCCCAACAGTGCCCACTTACTTCGGATTGTGGCTTGGGTGATAGTCGTTTGCCACGTTCTTCTTTATTCTTCTTTTCAGGAATCTGCTTTTATCATCCGGCGACGGTGGATTTATCGGAGTTTCACTCTTCTCTTGCTCTCTGGAATCATTGTTCCCGGTTGTTTCTTCTGAACTCGATGGACGCATTCAAATCGATTTCCTTACGCTGAAAAGTCGGGTTTTTCGAATTTTTTGATAGCTTAAAATTCAGTCTATCGATTTTTCACGAAAAAAAGCAAAAGAACGGCAAAAAAACAATGAAATATTGGAAAATTAGCAAGTGAAAATTGCGAAAAAGGGGAAATGCGAGTGGTCGACGAGAGAGTGTGTGAAGAGAGGAGAGGCAGAGAACGAAAGGGACGGGTGACGAGGCAAAGAACAAGGAGAAAGAGAGCGGAATGGGGGAAATCAGGGGGAGGACACGAGGGATTCTGATTGTCGTTTTGACTGTATGAATAACAACATACCGAGAAAAGATTTCAGGTGATAGTGCACAACTATTCACAAAATTTAGGATATGTGGATGCTCTGCTTCATCACCATTGGTTGTTTATGGATAGTTACTTCGTTTATGTTGACACCTATGTTCAAAAAAAGTCAACGGAAACGGGAATCATAATCGAATGACTCGATGTCAATACGACGACGTTCAGAGACTAAAATCAACGCGCCCGCCTTCAAAAAAAGAGTATTAGCATCAGTTCAATGGATCATTGTTTCGAACCTTCAGAATATGTTTTTCTAGTTTGAAAAGAACTAAATAGAAAGAAAACACAGAAACAGAAAGGAAATGACATTCACCTAACAATAGTCTGGAATAATGTCAAGTTCCCTGTTTTTTGAACTGTGGTGGAAACACGGAGTGTTTGCGTATTTCAGAAACCGTATCCGTTTCGTTGTGGAGTGATCGAGAAAGTGTCGAAACGCTCACTATTCCGCAAGTACGACTTCCAGTCAATTGCTGACTGCGAAACACAGAGAAATGCATGGGACTGATGACTTTTCGATCCTCACCAAGAGTCCTGGTCCCAGAATATCTGGGCACTACGATGAGCTCACTGGCAGTTAAATCGATGTTTCCTCTTCAATTTTCACGTGATATTTTGTGTCAACGTGAACGGAGTAGATTCATTGAAACGTGCAAATTTACAAAAGCATAACCTTGAACCTTATTTCTCATTCTCATCCTGCTTCTTATCGATAGATTTTCTCTTCGAATGTTGCGATTTCTATTAGTTCCGATCTGTTTCCTGTCCGCTCTCCGTGCCGTAAGTCGCAATGATTGCCATGGCACTCAACTTCTTATTCAGTTTCAACTCGATCATTGTGATGCATTCCCAAAGTCCCATTCTAACTTGTCTCATTCGGCAGTTATAGTAGTTGGATTCAGAGAGAAAACTCGAATCGATGTTGACGACGAGAAATTCTTTGAGTCTTCTGCAATCTTGAAAACGTTCTATGAATGCTATGGTGCTACTGCTGGGTTGGAAGTTCACAGTGTGACATTTGAGAGGAAAAAGAACACAAGTGGAGGAGAGAAACTGTGCGAGATGGTTCCAGGGATCCTCCTGCGATACGGTAATCGACAGTTCTTCTGTTTTTTTTCCAAATGTTTCGCTAACAGATATGCTGCTAAAAAAGAAAGTTCGACTCGCGATAACGGAAGGCACCGGAACAAATTGCGACTGGAAGAATATCGTTTCCATAATGTTTCCGTTTATCAGCAGAAACGGTAACAAACATATTTCAGTCTGAATGGAATTCAATTGTTTCAGAAATCTTGAACAACTTTCACTGTAGCGATCATGTTTGTCGGATTCAGATGGGGAAAAGGACTCTTCTCGAACTTCAAGGTACTCTTCCGGATACACCTCTTTACGGTTTGATAGAAAGAGGAGTTTGTTTTCAAAACAGCGCTATTATAGAGATGCTCGAGATGCAGGTTGACTCTTTGACGAGAAAGGAAAACCAGAGCATTCCATCGAACACTCACTACGAATACTTTATGACGTTCTCCCCGAAGAAAAACAAAACGAAGCAGTACGACTCAGCGTCGTTTTTTCTGATCTTCGACGTTGTCGTTGGCACGATTCTTCTGATTGTTATCATTTGGAGGTCGTTTCAATGGATTGAGGACCTGTTGATGGAAGGTATCTCTTGACCAGGATTCTCTTTTTACAAGATTGTTTCATTCAGATTTCTGGTTTCGAAACGAAGAACAAGAGTGGCTGGAAATGCAGAGAGATCTCCCTTCTACAGAAGAGTCTTTGGACAGTGGTTTTTCAAGTTTGTGCAGCACCCAATCGGTAAGTTCGTGCTCTATTGTAGCAAGCAAGTTCTCAGTTTTCAGGTGTCGTTGAGTTCCAGCAGTGTTAATCTACAGGACACGCAATCATCTGGGACTTCTGAATAGTTCCATTTCGAGACAACGCTGCGACGAGAACTATGAATGATGCAACTGTTTTTTGTGTACAAATTATTTCATTCAAACAAAATAAAGTGATAACAGGATAGAGAATCAACGCATTGAAGTACTGGTCGGAGGTTGTGTTTGGGGTATCGAGGAACTCTGTTTTGGAGCAATCAACTTTGATATTTTAGTTCTCAACTGGGAATTGCTGAGCAACATGAGAAGGGGAAGAGACATTTCGGGGAGGTAGTTGAATATGTTCAGAAAAGAGATCAAAAAGATTTGAGCGGAAACGTCGGAAAACTCAATGAGAGCAAGCAGTTCTTGTATTAGGAATGTTATCTGAAGATCACATTGAGAAACAAGCTCTGCTTTGTACTCGCTTACCCCGTAAAACACGGCAGTTATGAGAATCTGCACGAACACTTTTCGTTCTCCTCGATTCTGTTGAGATGAAACTGACAAGGTTTTAGTTTTCTGCAGTAAGTGGTAGAATAGAATGATATAACAAAGTACAGATCCGATTGGGAAAAGGTAGAAAAATCGGTTGATCATCTGGAATTTAGAATTTAGAGTAGTGCAAACATTCAGTTTACTTACATTACGCAGTCCGCTCCGTTGTCCAACATCGATGAAACCCATAAAGTTGTAGAACGTTCTCTTGATTTCCGATGTAAGAACTACAGTAACAGCATCAATCATAGACAGTGCAGCACTCAAAAAGATGGGGAGAATCACTCGGAACTTGTCGAAAAACAAGTAATTGCAGTCCCGAGCAACGAACATAAAACAACGGTTGAGAGACAAAAAAAAGAAAATGAGTAAAACAGAGAAGAAGCCACTGAAGTAGTCCAGGTAAAGGGAGGATTGGGTGCAGAGTTTGAACAGGAAACTATCATATTCCACGAACGATGAGACAATAAGAGAGAAAATGGAGAAAAGGGTCCGGGAAACGACAGAAATGGAAAGGACGATGAGCAGGACAAAGAAAGCACCCTGTTGGATCGATTGATATTAGCAGACTTGTTCGGAACTCACCTTTTGAAACTTCTTATTTGTATAGATGAACTTGATTGCCAATAACTGAACGATAAAATTAAGAGAACTTATGAAATTTTGCAGAATAACAGAGGTGGACATGTGTTTGGAAGCAATAATTGCTGGATCGCATGTCATGTATTGGACTCCGCATGACATTGGCTCCTGATTTTTTGGGGGAAGCATAGTATTGAATGAAACAGTGAGATCAGCGAAGTACATGACGGGCTAGCAGTTTTTGAGAAGTGGCGAGTACGAATTTGAAGCTGAGCAAGTGAGCCAAGTATTTTCCTAATGCCAGATTTCTGGTTCTTTCGGTGACCTACACAGGAATAATGTTAGATGAGTGGGTTGTCGTCCAAATTACATGTTATCCGTCAGCTTTCTCGTGACATTCTTGGAGACTTTCATGGTCAGTTCAGAAGATCACTAGAACTTTGCAATGTTTAATTTTTAGGATTTTCATTTTTTGAATCGTATGAGATATGCATCAAAAACATTACAAACAATTCACGAGAAAAAGAAATAATTAGAAGTTGATCTGTCAGAATCTGTCGACTTTCCGATTGACTTCGAGTCCTCCGAAACTGGCCGACTTCTTCTGTTTGTCCTTTGTCGAAGGGTTCGAACTGGCGATTGTGGTGACTGTCTGGCTCCTTGTGGCCCTGTCGATGATTGAGTTCTGATCGGCACTGCTCGAACTGTAACTCTGTTTGAAGGTACTTCGTTGATCTCCGATCTTCCGTCCGTGACCGAACAATTCCAGGAGGCCTCGCCGCAACTGGAAAAGGAAAAGTTATTTGGAAATCATTAGCTGGTTTGAGTATATTTTGCAAAATTCTGGTATAAACAAGTTTTCATGATTAGAAGTACGTGTCCTTTCGAAGGGAACAACTTTCTATCGGAGTAGATTCTTACCTGGAAGTCTGTCACAAAGGAGAGTACGGGATCAAGAATGCATCGACAGACGAGGAAACATCTGATGATTCCGAGTAATCTCATCATTTCTGAGTAGTTTCTCTGGAACAAACACGGATCTCTGTTGAGCACGAGACCAATGCACCTGAAAGCTGAGGTTGTGTGGAGATAGGAATGATATCATTTACCAAATGGCATATGGAACATTCAAAATGGCAAAAGTGCCGACGTTGAGTGCCAACTTCCAGAGAGGGAAACGGACCATTCGGATACGACCTCCACCTCCGTCTTTTTCCCTGAAAACTCGAGAGTAGAGTAAGAATACTCTTTTGAAAAAGGACCTGATTACCGTTTTTTGAAAGAATTGCTGAAGTTTTGAGCCTTTCGAATAAAGAATACAGTGATAACAAAGACAATGATGGTGAAGAAGTATACAGAGGCTGTCATCAGGTTACGAGATCTGTACATATTCCTGAGACACGTCTCTGCTTTGCAACCGGACCACGCATTCAGATCGGGTATCTTGACGAGTGCCGAGACTGCCAGTGTGTAACTGACCATGATTACGAGGATCGTCCAACTGAAATCAGGGTACGTTAACAAGTAGGAACGAACGGTAGCAGTACCTGATAATCATGAGGTTGACACATCTCCTCATCGTGAACCATTTTCTGTAGTGGAATGGTTTCCAGACAGCGAAGAGTTTTAGAAGTGACAGGGAACAGTAGGAGACCATGGCGGACCAGAAGCTGCCGATGAAGAAGGACTCGATGACGACGACCATGTCTCGACTGAACAAATACTGTAGTGGAAGATGCTCGTTCCAAGTCCGACTCACTTGATATCATGCCACGTCAACACGTAACAGCAAGTGACAAGAGCAGATGTACATGTGAGAACGTCTCCGATTGCACGATTCATCAGCAGAGCGTAGCACTTTCGAGACACTCGCCGAGCTTTGATCGCCTGAAATTCAAAACACTGAATGAATTGATTGTTTCTTCCTCTGGACTCACTTTATAACAACTGATGATGAAGATGGTTGTGGCGATTGCTCCGACGATTGCCAGAGGCAACATGGCCCATCCGTAGAATGTCCGGAACACATTTTCTACTCGGAGAGCTTGACGACGCTAGAAGCATTTTCTCAAGATATGTAGGACCGATTGTTGGGGACTCACACGAAAAAGATCGATGCGTTCTGGTGTTGTTAAGTTGAAGAAGCAGTCAGTGCGCGAATTCGCACTCATGACATCTGGAGGGAAATCAATATTTGAAAACAAAAATGGAAGAGATCAAGAGATAAGAACAAGGGAAGAGACGGAGAGGGAGAGAGAAAACGGGTGCGGATCTGATAAAGTGACAGTGATATCACTAACAACCCTGATGTAGACAAGTCAGAAGGGTCTTTGATCTGCAGGTCACAGTGGTTGTGGATACGACAAGCAGAGTATGGAATTGTGATCAAAATACAGATCTGCTGGATCATGGGATCAGAAGTTCTTTAAACCACCGAATCGCCTTGGTTTTCTGAACATTTGAGTTCAACCTAAGGTCGTCTTTTCTTCTGAAATTCAAACGGAAAACGGTAACAACAAAGAAGAATCACACGGTTTTACATGTCATTCAGTTGGAAAAGAAGGGGGAAATGGAGGAATGAATCAAGGGGGAGAACAGGGGAAATGGGTATTAGGAAGAGTTTGTTCGAAAAGACAGATTATGTTGTAAAAAAGGAAAGAAGTTCGTGGAAATCCCGGGAAAACAATAAAGAATTCATGAGAGACACCAGAGGTTATTCAAGTTAACTGAAAAGATCTTGGGCAACTTTTCGAGGAATGTGGGAAAGTCGGAATCGTCAGAACTCGGAGTCAGTTAGTGACAGTGACGTGGAAGTATTGCAAGATCAACATGCATGTTTTCAGAAGTTTTTCCAGAAACTCCTATATTTCAACGTGTAAATGGATGGAAATGGAGAGAAATACAAGCGAGAAACAAGCAGAAAAACAGAAAGGGCAAACAAATATTGGTCAATTTCGTCTTGACAGTGAAACTGAAAAGATTCTGGGGCAAGAGTTTACAAGTAGGTACGAGGAGAGTCTGTACTTCACAGTCTGATTAGTTAATAACAGACTGAAAATCCAGGTTCTCATTGGGGGAAAGTTGCAAAAATTGCGGAAACCCGGATGACTTTGGCGAACAGATGTTTGTATTGTGGTCACTGAACGTCTAGTTCGACAAGGTTTTTGACGAAATGGGCGGTGACGTAGGAAGAGTCAAAACAAGGAGAAAGGTACAGGATACACACATGGACTGATTGATTGGAGACTTGGGGGTTACAGAAAACATTGCAACAAAGAAGAAGATGTCTAGTGATCGTGTCTAGAAGTTGGCTTAGAGACTGGGAGTACCCTGATTACAACTTGCTAGGATCTTAAACCCACAGTCTCACATTCATTGTTGTTTTGACCAAGACCATAGTTAACATTTCAAAGTCCATCTCCATCTTTTCTCTCCTCTTGAGGACTTCAAACCAGTGATGTTTGCAAATAGAAAAGTTTCAATTAGAAGTTCCGAATTAGCCACTCGGGAAGTTGCCTGTTTTTGTTGTGAACTTACGTGATTCAATAGATCAGAGATCGAAGAAAGGATAAGAAGGTTAGATAGGATTGGAAGTTGTGGACCTTGGTTGGAAGTTGGATACATGAGTGTGAGAGGATTTTGAAGCTCTAATATTCAAATATGAAAGGTTCAAAGAAGTGTTTATTCTAGGAAAAACTAGTTGCAGTACCAAGAAAAACGACAGGAGATCATGCAAATGATGAATAATCCAGGAAAAATCTGCAGATCAGTCCAAAAAACCAAAAAAAGGAGGTTGACCCGTGAATTTGGCATTCACAAGACAGAAAGAAGACGACTAAACTGTAAAAAAGAGAGGATAAAGAAGAGAAAAAGAGAAAGAAAGACGTCGAGAACTCGTTCTTTTCGTCCGTCACGCCTCGACGTCAACCTCTTCTTCTTCTCCTTCTTCTCAAATATTCTGGTTGACCTGTCCGTTTCGAAGGACGTCCCTTCCTCCCCTTCTCCCACTTATTTTTCCGTTCTCCATCTGATTATTTCCCCCATTTCTCCCTCTCTTTTTTGTGTTGTTTTGTTGCTGGTTACTGTAATAAATTTCAAGTTTCCTCTCGATACCAAACCAGTCCTCCTTTCCTTTTCTCAATTTCCATCGTACACTTTCGTGTCTGACACTGTCCTTTTCGTATCGAGACCTATCAAGTTTCGCTGGAATACTGCTCGAATTTGGTCGAACAATGCTTGGACTACTGTATGCCGCCATGATTGTCAAAGCGAATCAGCAGGGCAGATCTTCAGGTTTCTCCTTGATCTCCGGTCACTCACTTTCCGTACTACTTTCTTGTTCTCGACGTCTTCTACGTCATCAGGAAACAGTACGACTACGTCATTTTGAAGTGATTTTTGAAATAGATGAATCAATCAGAAACATGAGGCAGTGTACTGCTCCACAAAATTATAGCCTCACCGTTTGGATACATCGCACAAACTGATCCCACCTCTGTCATGTGGAAAAAAAAGAAAGGATGACGATAAATTTGAACACATAATTTTTTATTAAAACATATGCTTGTTATTTGTCGGTACGTGAGATCAAGACTCCAAATCACGCGAGCTTCACGAACCAACTCATTGCAGCGGCGATGGAGCTCCTTTTTCTGAGTGACAGTAGTGTTTGGGTGGGTTCTCACGAAACGTTCCACTTCGTTGATGACGGACTACAGGTGGTTCTTCGAGTACCAGGAGTTCTTTTCGGTGATATCGATGATGTTCTCAAAATGTTGCCACCACTCCTGGAGAATTTCCTCCCTTCCGAGAAGATGCCCACCGCTCAGCCAAGTCGACAGAGTCGTGAGTGGCATCTCTGAATCAATACATCAGCAAATCCATTCATGTTTTTTCCAAATTTACCCGTGGTTTCCGCAATTCTGCGTAGACAGATAACACCTTGATCATTTATCTGATCCGGTATGAATGACAGCAGCGGAATTTTCCAGCCTTGCAAAGGTCTTCATGGGTTTTAGGAAATGACTAATTGTGATTGTCTAGACGATTTGATGACAAAACTGATAGAAGAAAGTTCAAGCACAGCTCACTCGGGTTTCGTAGCTCAATACTTTCTGGTTCATTTTTGGTTCATGTGTGTGTAGATTCATTTTACAAAGAATTATCTCAATGTTTCTATGGAAGAAGACGGGGGCGAGTGATGGGGAAAAAGGGAAAACCGTCACAGACGGACCACCAAACAATAAATAATAAATTACTCACAATGAAAGAATTCTAGACGGGTGGATTTGGGGGTACTGTTAGGAGAAGAAAGATTTGGGACCAGGTGGGAAGACCAGGAACGGAAAACAAGTACGATGGTCGGGGGAATGGGGAATTTTGGATGGGGACACTTTGGGCTTACAAACACAACAAACACATGATTCTCCAAAGGGAAAAATGCTCGGATCGGATCTCTCGGGGCACGGCAAACGGACATCGAAGAATCAATCGATTAAAGTCGAAATGGGGACAACAGTGACTGGGAAAACGGGAAAGTATCACAATTCAGAGAAGGGTACGGGTGCAAGGGTTGGGGTGGAAAAAGAAAGAAAGTGGTTAAAACAGGATAGAAGCGAGTAGACTGAATGGGTGGGATGCTGCAGAGCGTCGAGATTAGGCCTTCTGCGCTTTCTGGACCAATGCATCAACATGCTCGATTTGTGACAACTGAAACATACATTTTTGAATTGTAAGAAGTATTCTGGATTACCAATTGAGCAACGACCGTACGATAGTATCCTTCATAATGAGACGAAGATGCTGAACATTGAGCAATTGGGGCTTCCGTTCGAGCTGGAACTGGGGTCGAAGTAGCTGGAGCTACTTTCGGAGCAGTGAGGTCCTTCTGGACTCCACTGACCGATTGTCCAAGCCATTCGAAGAATGCCTGAAAAACAAGGATTCTTCAAAAGTCTACAAATCTAAACGTTTACCGTCTCATCGTCGACATTCTTGAAGGGTTTCTTGGCCAGTTTGCAAACTTGCTCAACCACTCGCTTGCGTTCATTGATAATGGTTTTCGGCAAGTCTTCTGTCTTCTCCAGAAGAGTGTAGTTTCTGCCGCGGAGTTCCTGAAAAGAATTCTCGTTTTGGATAAATGTCTCACAATCCGATTTGCTCACTTGGTTCTTCTCTTCCAACTGAGCGACCTTGGCAACAAGATCAGCAGATGGGGCGGAAGTACTCGGAGCCGCAGCCAAGTCAGTGTTTGTCTTCTTCAGCTCAAACACCTCCTCGACAACTTCTGGAGCAGTAGAGTTTCTTGGAATCTCAACAACCCGAGATTGCTCGTCAGCGAGAGCCTTTTCGGCTACCGCCAATTTCGACCGTTCCATCTCCAACTCCTTGTGAAGAGCTTGCTCCTTGTTTTTCAACTGAGTTCTCTCGGCCTCCCATTCCTCTCTGAGCTTCTCACTGCGGGTCTCGAGGTCGGTGACGAGATCCTCTTGTTGTTTCTTGCTGAAAATAAAAACACTGTAAATAATTATCAGTATAACAACGAACTACTCGTGGAATTCGGAAACATCGCCTGTCAATTCTTGGACCAGTTTGTCCAAGTTCTGAGAATCGTTCATCTTCTTCATCAACTCAGCTTTCTCTGCCTCCAGCTTCTGAACTGCTTGCTCTTTCTTGACTGCGCGCTCAGTTTGAGCGACCAGATCGCGTCTGCTCGAAGCCAGACTCTCCTCAAGTTCTGTAATGGATTTCTCCATCTTTGCTGCGTCCTGGGAGATTTCATAGTAGTCAGACATTTTCGCGTCGTGGTGAACTTGCAATTCTTTAACCGATTTCTCAAACTCGGCAACTTTATCTTTGAGTTTGGCGATTTCCTCTGCCGATTCTTTAATTTCAGTCGCGGAAGCATTGGCCAACTGAGTCTGTACGGTCGCGAGCTGAGCTGTCAGTTTTCCGTTGCTTGCCTTTTGCGAGTGGTTTTCGTTTTCCAAGTGGCTGACTTTGTTGCGGAGAGTTTGGATCTCTTTCTTGTGGGCTTCCTCGCGTTGTTGAAGGGTTGTTTGGGCCGCATGAACGGATTGAGACAATTCAGTTTCGCGAGTTTGGAGTGACTGAACCTTCGAGGAAAGGGCTGCTTGCTTGTTTCTGAAAAGAAAGATGTTATCACAACGTACTCCCCCGCAAAACTCACTGTTCTTGCTTCTCTTTGTCGGCTGAAACTGTCTTCTCCTTCTGCAGTTTCTCCACCTTCTGATTGGACTCCGTCAGTTTCTTGGTCAACGCCTTCACTTCACTGCTCAAGTTGTTCTTCAGCAAGTCACCGTCGCGGAATGTCGTCGTGAGATACTGAACGTAGCCTTCCTCGAGATCAGCAATAGCCGAGAGACGAGCGATCACTTTCTTCTGGTCCAAATCCTTGGCATTCACAACTTTGACCTGCTTCTTCTTTCCGTTTTCCTTCGGAGACTCCTGTTTTGTGGATTGCTTCGGGGACTGCTCTTTCGGCTCTTCAACTGCATTCACCGGAGTAGAAACAGTCTTCGTTGGCTGAGGAGGAGAAGCAGTGACAGAAGCAACTTCCTTGCCGTCGACCTGCTCCGAAATTTCATCCGGATGCGTTTGATCAGCCGTCTTTTCATCCTCGGTAGATTCGGCTTCTTCCTTCTGCTGCTGATCCTTCTGTTGTTCCTTTTGTTGCTGCGTCTGTTGCTTCTTCTGATTCTTGTTCTTATTCTTATTCTTCTTTTCCTTTTCTTTCCTTTCAGATTCAGTCAACAAGGCCAGTTTCTTTGTGTCGTACGCCTACAATAAGGAAAATAACTTTTAACGGACAGAGAATTCTAATAACTGATAATCGTTACTATTACTTCGAGTAAAGGAGTAAATTATCAAGCTACCGTACCCTATCAAAGTCACCCTCTTCCCACGAGAAGAAGAAGTAGGTGAGAACGACGAGCACGCCGATTAAAGCACCACCGGAGATGCAGAGGACCGCTGGATCCATCATGTTTAACCCTGCAATAAGCAAATATTAGAAGGAAGGTTGGAAGGAATGCGGATATGATACGGAGAAAGAGAGAAAATACGAGAAATAGAGTGGGAAAGATGAGAGATGAGCCCTGGGCGGCACCGGAAATAAATAAAAGCAGATATGATAGACAAAGCAAGCCGAGACGTTTGAATTCCAAACGGAGTTTACATTCCTAAAGAGATGATGAAACTGAGGAATCGGAAGACGAAACAAAAAAAGCAAATAGGTGACTTATGTTTTACGGATAGATCTGTTAGAAACTTATAATGCATAACATAATCCCTCAGGAACGAGACACCTAACAATCAGTTGTATTCACTATTAGCGATCAGAATGAGAAACGACTTTGTCCAGAATTTCTTCATGCGAAAAGTGGAAAATGTGAAATATTGTCACCGAAGTTGACAGTTAGATGATGGTTAATGGCGCCCATCGGGGAGGAGATGGGCGTTTAGATGATAAACTGCAAAGTGATGATAACTCTCACTTCGGTAGGGATACTGCGAGAATCAACGACAGAGAAGGTAAGTACAGGAGAAACGAGGTCAGACTCTGATTCTCGCAATTCTATCATTGATATCTCGGTTTAAACTTCAACTAAGCCGAGAAGAAACGGAAGAGAACGAGAGAGCCGTGCAACGCGGGGAAGACAAGCGAATCGTGCCTTCGTTTTCTTTTTTACATCCGAAAAAGACAGAGAAAACAAGAGAAAAGTCAGATGAGAGAGAAAGAAGGACGTGGTGACCGGGCGAAGAAATGAAGAAACCGCCAGTATCCCGAACAGAAAAAAACCAACGAGCAACGTGTGCTACAAATGGAGAGAGGACAGAGAAACGGGTGGGCGCGGCGGGGAGCAGGCGAATGGAGAGGCACAGAGAGCGCCACGTATCTGCACTGCCCGGTCTTCGTTTGTGTGACCTTGCGTCTCCCAGATTCATACGTTCTTTCAAAACGGACAGATTTCCGCAAGGGCGCCTGGCGCCAGTAGACTGACACAAAGAAAACATTGACGGAAGAGCGAAAAGAGACCGTGTTTGACCAGTTAGTGTGTAAGAGTGACTCAATTGCAATGCTCTCATCATGCTTTTCTAAATGAGCATTTGGGTGGGGAATGGCGGAATGAGGTTTATCAACATTATCTGCATACAGAGAACTTCTATGTTGTTTTGTTATATTTGTAAGAAACATAATTAAATATGTGTGTGGTTAGGGAAGAAGCGCATATTAAAAAAATATCTTGATGAAAATAGCTGGAACACTGAATGTTTTGTATCTGAGAGAATCTGAGAAAATGATGAGCGCCAAGTTTCCAAGTCTACCTTCCTTAGGAGGAACGGTCGGAAGCGAATGGAAAATGAGATTGTGTGTGAAGTTGGCCTTGAAAGAGTAAAAATGGCATGAGAAACAGCCGGATCGACCCGAAAACGATGAGAAAAACAAGTCGGGACGGTGCGTCCGCGCGCTCTTGTAGGTCACTTAACATTCTTTCTCCCAACCATTTTAACTGTGGGTCTCGGCCGGTCTTGGTTTGAAATTTTCGGCACGAAGGCATGTGTTTTGGAATGAACTTCCGTCAGATTTCGTCAAGTTTGGCAATCAAGAATGCAAATAAAAGACGATGATCGTCGCTCTGGTTTTTCACGGGTTGCTTAGGAACAGGAAAAAGTGAAAATCATACGAACTTCCATGAGAGATATTTATAAAACATGAATTCGTGTGCCGGAAATGTGTGAAAGTGACGAGAGAAACACGGGCAGCGCTCGGAAAAGAGCAAATCTCGCGTAATATTAAACAAAGATACTGGAATTGCATGTTTCCGCATTTCGAAAGAGGTTAGGTGACGAATTCTGTTGATTCGGACCGAATATCACATGCAAATTTTGATGAAGAATTCAGAGAGAAACTCGGCAAAACAACGAGAAGAGAAGCGAGTGAGTGACCTTTCCGAGATTTTCGCGCCAAACACGTGAAACTCAAAGGCGCATCGTGTTTTGGCGCCGGAATATCTCGAAACGAAAACTACCGTACCTCAAGACGCAGGCACTCTTTTGAAAACATTTTTGGATTGAACTTCCAGAGATTTGCTTTGGAAATCAATTGTTTCAACTTACTCGAACAGGAAAGGTTTCAGAGAAAAAAAAACGGAATAGAGTAGAACTTTCTAATTGGATTCGAGTTTAGACGAAAACGCAGAATAAACGAGTTAAGTGATTAGTGGTTGATGACGCACGGAGACAGAAAGAGAGAGAGGTGACGTGGGAAGGGGGGAAAGGGACACGTCACACTTTTCTGGAAGGAGAACAAATAAACATTTGATAGAAATTCATTCAAGACGTGGGAAACGATGAAGAACGAAGAGACCCCGACGTTTCAGAACGCGTCAGTTCAGAACGCGACGTTTCAGAACTTTTGCGTCACTTCAGAACGCGTCACTTCAGAACGCGACGTTTCAGAACGCTCGTTTCTTGCCGACTGCGGCATTTCAGGCGTTCTGAAACTTCGCGTTCTGAAACGACGCGTTCTGAAACGTCGCATTCTGAAACGTCGCGTTTTCGAGTTCTGAAACGTCGCGTTCTGAAATGACGCGTTCTGAAACGTCGGGGTCTCAGAACGAATGTACGGGGAGAAGTGTACAGGTACCCACACAGCTGCATGAAGAGAGTGTGGTGAGGGAGATAAAATTATAATTTAGTTTTGATACAACGTCAGTAGGAGAGCATTAGATATCTCCGAGATCATCGACGTAATGAGCTTGCTGCGACTGTTCGAAGACAATGTTGAAGTCGTCGGACATTTGGCCGTGAGACGAGGAACCCTCTGCGCGGGACGGACGACGGTTCTCCAGAAGCATCACATCGTCGTCGGCGTCGGCAGTCGAACGGTCATGACGTCCTAAAAGTCAAGTTGATATTGAGAAAGAAGGATGATCACAACAACCAATCGTTCCATGCAAAAACTATATATAAAAACGAACCAAACAGATCGGAATACGCAAAATATTCCTTACCAAAGTCCTTTTGCTGTTTTCTTTTCTGTCTTGTCTCCTTGTCCGGAATCGCGTGGATGTTGGCACTTGCCAAGGCTGTTTTCCAGATCAGAGATTTCGCACGGAGGATCGCACGATCACATGTTTCATTCACCCTTTAAAGTTCGTGTCACGATACTCTTTTCTTCAATTACCGTACCTTCTCAAAGTAGTTCCCTCGTCTTTTTCATCGAGGATTCGGATAAGTCCGGCGTTCTGATCAATCTGCAGAGCAACGCTCTTGTTCTCTACCAATTCAATAAGGGAGTGCTGAAGCTCAGGCATGGTGGTTCCCAGAGCAGCACACATCGTCGCCATCTTTACAGTGGAATACGGGAGAATGTACTGGACGACACATTTCTGACGGATCTTGTTGAACAGTTCCTCGACCTTTTTCGAGATAAACGGGTCCAAGAGAAGCTAAATGAATACAATATGTATCACCAAAAATTCAAAAAAAAACTTACTCTGTTTTTCACGGAGAACATGATCTCGAAGCATCGTCCGAAGCGACTGGAAGTGTAAGAAGAGAGCAGTTCAATGAACTGTGGCTCGGACTCGAGCAACTTGCGGAATGTCCCACTTCCTCCAACTGATGATTTCAGTTTTCCACGCTCCATCGTGGCCATAGCACACAGAAGAGCGTAGATACCGAGATCAGAAGTTGTGACAAACCACTTGGACTGCAGGTTCTCCGTCTTCATCTCCAGCACGTCATCAACCACTTGGGCGTACTTTCCGTTGCGCAGTTTCAGAATAGCTCGAGAAGCAAGGCACTTGGCCAGAGCCGTTTCGATAAGCATTCTGTTGCTGAGAACCGGGTTCGCATTGGCCGCTGTGTCACGCTCGATCAGAAAGGTGGAGTTGTCACCACGTGGTGGCTGGTTCTGGCTGTTCTAAAAAAATGAAAATACGCTAGAATCAAAATGTTAGAATACTACCTTTTCAGCATCATCGGCATCTTTCAATGATCTGTAAGCGGTGTTCACAACAGTTTCCAAACGGACATAGTCGTTGGCCCAGATGGACACTTCGATCCAGTTGAGCCACATCTGAAAATAAATAAATCAAGATTCTGAAATCTAGGGGAGATTTATTACAATAATGTTGTGCTTCAACTGCGTGCAGTAGTCTCTGATTCCTCTCGAGTACAGTTTGATGGCTTCTTCGACCTTTCCAGCGGTAACAAAGTGCGCGAAGAGATCTTCCATAGCACGTCTCGTCGATTCCTTGACTCCCTCGTCCTTATTCTTCTTGTAGTCCGATTGCAGACGATCCATGGTGGCCTGCCACGCACAGTTCGCTTCGTCGACCCACTTGATTTCACGGATTGGAAGAGGGAGCGAGACGGACAGTTTTTCGTGTGACAGAGCACGCTCAAGCTCGTTGAAGAAGATCAGATAGTGACTAACATCAGAAGTGTTCTCCTTGAGATAGTTGATCAGAGCAATGTAGGCATCACCTCGCAGTGGTAGGCAGTGCTTTGCAATGAAGCGGCCTCGGATCAGAAAGGCTCTTCCGGAGTACATGCACGAAATTGCCTCGACGTCAACAGCCGGCTCAGTCACTGTCAAATCGTACGTCTCGTCGTACGCTTCTTTGTCTCTCTTATCTTCCATTCGCACCGCAGTTACAGCTAGAAAAAAAATTGTTTTCGAAACTTTGATACAGGATACTTACGGGCTTTCGTAACTTCGATTGGAGTGACCTCGCGTTCGGTATCAATCGTCGGCTGCAACGGAACACTTGCTCTGCTCAATTCGCCCGGGAGCTCCAAACGTTGGGACTGAAAGAACTCGCTAGTTATAAAGTTTAAACACTGAAACAAAACTACATACCGGCGCTCCTGTATCCATAGGATCGTCGAGGAAATCGTTGGACATTCCTGGATCTGAAAAAAATTCGGACGTTGATTATCGAAATTTAGAACGACTACGAAAGAACGAAAGATTGAGAGAGTTTGTTGGAGATGTCTATAACAGAATCTGCAACAGAAAAAAACAGAAAAACACAGACGAACAGAAGAACACCGCCAAAAAAAACCAATAGACTTGCTTGAGCTTGAAAAAAACAAAAGTAATGTATCTAGCAGTGGAGCGCGTTTGCATCTTTGTGTCTGCGTCTCTCCTATTCTAACAGTCTCCCGCATGTCTCCTATTTTACTCTCATCACCTTTTTGTCAGCTAGATCCAATTTTACCCAAATTTCAGAAAAGTCTAATATTTCTTGCAGCAGTTCCACTTTGCTCGAAACAATTTGCATAACAAACCATGTCTAACACACCGGAATCCTCGATTTTCGGAAAAATGAGTAGGTTTCAGTATCTAGGATCCAAAATTGTGGACTTCCAGATTTTTGCCATTCCTTTCGAATATGATCGGTTTTCAGCAAGCCGTGCTGCTGGGAAAAGACAAATCAAACCGACAGCCGTTCTGTACGCAACTATCACCGATAACAACAGTTCTGATGAGGAGGATGAAGACTTTGAGGGTAATTACAGGGAACTTTCAGAAAATGTGAATTTTAGAAAAACGCGTTATTAGATTTAGAGTCAAACCTGCTTGATAGAAAGAATTCTGATAGTTACAAAGAATTTGTTTACTGATTCATCCTTTCGGGTTATGTTTTGACTGTTTGTTTACATTCTGCTGTAATGTTTTGGGATTGAGAAGAGGGAACTGATGTTTCAATTTTGTAGTGATGTATACTGTTGTTTTCAAACCAATGCTGCCTAATTTCTCCGTGAACACTTTGCAAATGAGACCATCACCGATTCAAGCTTCTCTGAAAATGTCTTCTTTTCCAGTGACAGCAAACGAAGAGGACGGGAAGACAAACTCTGGATCAGATGATGGTTCTTCAGATGGATCGGAGAGTGGAAGTGATGAGGAAGAATCAGAAGAAGACGAAGATGAAGAAGAGGAAGAGAAGAGAAAGACTTCTTCAGTGGACAGAGAGATGGCGACCCAAGTCTGCGGAGTGTGTATCAACAGACGGAATCCGCAGCTCGCTGGAGACTTTATGACATGTGATAAGTAAGTTTCCGATGTTCTGATTCCTCCTATTGATCGGTTTCCAGGTGTCATATAAACGTGCACGAGTCTTGTTACGGAGGCCTTCAGGACGACGACGTGGAGGAGACCCGGTGGTTCTGCGACACGTGTCTCTACGGATTAGTCGACCCGCCGCACTGCGAATTGTGTCCGTCTCGTGTGGGAGCATTCAAAAAGGCAGAGTTGCCAGACAGATGGTGTCATGTCGCATGTGCTCTCTTCACCCATGGAATCACATTTTCTCAGGTACTGTTATGATATCAGATTCCGAAAAAAATCATCTCATTTTCAGGTGGAGACACTGACTGGAATTTGCTGGGACAACCTAGACAACTCACTATTTGGAAAGAGAACTTGTTCTGTGTGCAATGACAAAATCGAGGCGAGATTTGGGATATCGAATCGTTGTGAATCTGGAATGTGCAAGGAATTCATGCACGTAACTTGTGCTCAAAAGCTTGGATTGTTGGTGGACGAAACAGATGATCATGAAGAAATAGATGCAATTGCGGTGATGCGTTACTTCTACTGCAAGAAACACACCAACTACGACAATCTGAAACCGATACAGAGAAAATATGCAGATTGGGAACGGCAAGAAGCGAAGAGGATCTCGGTACACAGACGGAGAAATCCGTTGAGTGAAGACGAAGAATCTTTGAGAGTTCTGATGAAAGAGAAGTTGACAAAGATAATACAAGAGGAATTGGATTTGAATCCAAAGGGTATTGTTGGTGACCGACAGAAGCAAGCAAGACTTCTGAATACGTCGGCTGAGTTCTTTGATAGATTCGAGACGAAGTTTGAGGATGCGGGAATGTCGAAAGAGACGTTCAGAGAGCCTTTCTTCAACATCAAGTTGACCAACACTTCATACATACCAATTGGATTCTCAAAGGAGTACATTGAGTGAGTCTAGATTACGCATGGGATACTGATTACGTTCTTTCCAGTTTTATGCAACTTCGTGATACTCAAATCATCCCGGAAGAAGAGGAGAAACTGAGAAAGCTCCGTGATCTACTTGCTGAAACAAAAGAAAAACACACTAAACAGTTGAGTTCTAAGCAGTTCTCCGACAGATTGAAGGAAAACGAGGAGATTATCGAAGAGAAGTTGTCGAAGCTGAACGAGTTGCACTCTCTGATTCAACAGTTATCGGCCAACGACAAAAACGATGACTTCTCTGGAATCCTCTCCGTTTTCCGCAATGGGTCTGCTCGTCAAAGTGCGGACAGATCACGTGGAACTCCGGAAGTTCAAGTTCATCAGTGTGTTGTATGCGAAGAAACGACAGAGCAACACAAACAGACCCAATGTGATCAGTGTCACAAGAGTTATCACATCGGCTGTTTGACACCGCCGTTGACGAGATTACCGAAGAGAAAAAACTGCGGATGGATCTGTAACGTGTGCAATGAGAGTGATGAGAGTGACGATAGTGAGCCGGTAAGGATAGATTTGTGTAAAACTTCATGATAACGATTTATTTTAGGAAGTCATGGGCACCTCCAACGACAACCTCATAAACACGCGTGCCACCAGAAGTCGTCGTCCGTCCGCCCGTCTCTCCGGCTACGTCAACCACTGATCCTCCGACCCGTACCTCTAATTTTCATTCCGTTTACAACTTCCCCCGTTCATCTCAACATATGATTTCTGTGAATAATCTAACTCGTGAGATTTTCATTAGTTTTATTAGACTTATAACAATGTTATTTTTAGCTATAACGATTTTTACAAACAGTTTCTGATAAAATTCCTTCAATTCGTCGATTCCTGTTCCTCTTCTTCTTTCTTTTCTTTTTCAAACTTCACCGACTTTTCTGATTTATGCGATTCGAGTAACTCGACAGCTTCTTCCAGCACTTTCTCTCCCCTCTCAACATCTTTCTTCTCTTCTGATCCCTTCGCTTCTTTGCCCTTCTTTCCAAACTTGCATCCACGGAACAACGGTCCTGCGTCGAAGTCATCGATGTCTTCCGGGAGCTTCTTGTTCTTAGTCTCCGGTTGCAAAGTTACGAGGAAAGCTGCGATAAAAGTCAGAACTGAGATCAGAATTGCTGGAGCATCCTTGTTGATTGCCGTCTGAACACATTCCGTTTCCTACAAGTCTCTCTTTCCACAAAGCAACCCACCAATCTGTTCATGTACGGAGCTCCGATAGATCCGAACTCTCCGAGCAGTGAGACAACTCCACCAAACACGTTGCGAATGGTTGTCGGTGTTCCCTGAAAGATCTTGCTCAAAACTTTCCTGAACAACTCTTGGCTTACCTCTGAATAGAGAAGTGGTTGGGATGACCAGACGATAGAATTGGCTGATTTGGCGAGCAGTGGGAATGCCATTTTCATCCAGCCGTTTGCTGGTACTGCGACAGTCAGAAGCATGAAGACTGCGGTGAGGAAGAGAGACAAGAACGAGACCAGTTTCCTTTTCCAGTGGATCAAGAAGAAGACGGAGATGATTCCGGCGGGGAGTTCCACAAAACCAGACCAGAAGTAACCAGCCTTCGACCCGTCATCTGACAGTTCCGTCGAGTAGAGAGATAGAGCCCAGTAGGTACCGGACATTACCATTCTGAAAATGGGAAAGGAGTTCAAAAGGAAACATTCGAGAAACTCACAGAATATAAGAGTTGATGATAAGATGAACGAAGATCTTCGGGTAGAACAAAGCCAGGAAAGTTCTTCTTTTAGCTGATTTGTCGAATTCTGCGTTAGGAGATCGGCATGAGTTGAGGCAGATTGTCTGTTTGTTAAAAGCAGCCGCGGTGTTGATGTATCTGGAAGGACTTGGATCAGGATTGTGATCAGTGAAGTTACTGACTTCTTGATTTTCTTGTCATCCTGTTTTGTCATCAACCAATGAATCGATTCAGGAGTGAACCAGTAAAAGGGAATAGTCAGGAGACCGGGGACTGAAGCAGCAAAGTACAGCCATCGCCAGTCGGAAAGGAAAATGGAAAAGACACCGGCCAGCATGTATCCGAGGACCCAGGAGAAGGTTCCCATGACAGGAATCAGATCACGGAACTCGGTGGAGACGGACTCGACTGCCAGAATGTAACCAGTCATACTGAAACTCTGCAAGGAAATAATTAAAGTGAATGTGTTGTGTTTCGAATGTACTGTAGTGGCGACTCCAGAGACAAATCGTCCCAGAAGGAAGTACCAGTAAGTGGGGGCAAACACGCAAAGGATGTTGGCGATGGTGGTGATATAGAGGGGGATGAGGAAGGTGTAGCGACGACCGAAGATGTCAGACAACTGACTTACGAACGGAGAAACTACCATTCCACCTGAAAGGTTACGGTACGGTCTCGGGACTTGAAGGAAATCTTCTCAGTCCCAATACTTTCAGTGTTCATTGAACTCTTGTTGTTTTCTTCTCATAAAAACTTTGATAACAGTCTAAGTGACGATAATCCGACTCACCAAACAGAAAAATCGATGTCGCATGATCGGCCATTCCTTGTTTATCACAAACCAAGTTGTAATGTGAAGCTATTGATGAGTACTTGCTCACATTGTACGAGTATCTACAGAAATATCTGTTGTTGTTTATGTGGATCAACAACTCACTGTGCTCCCAGTACTTCCAGACATGTTATTGTCTGATTGCTCACTAGATCCAACACGTGACATCCATCATTTGGAATCGGGGCATAATACTGTAAGCGAAGGGATTACAAAGGTACTGAAGCATTTCTAGGGCAGCTGAACTTGCGTGCTTTATCAGTGGAAAAGTGTGAAAGTGTGAAGGTAATCTTCCGATTTCTTATCGATTTCCATGATCGGAATCATCAAAAAAGTCTTATCAATCAAGTTTCCGCAACATTGATTCCGACTACGGTTTTTTGAGACAGTCTGCACTGACAGGCACGCTTATGATGTGTTATTTCTTATCACCTGGCTCTTAGATTCGGGGATATCGCAGGTTGGTTCCACGGAAGTGGTGATAAACGGCATGATCATCATGTTGAGTGCGAACAACACGTGCACTGATCCTGTGACGGCATAAGCAAGCATCTGGAAGATCAGAGAGAAGATTATAGTTTGCCAGAACATTCCTTTTGTACCTGATATCTTCCATATTTACCAAACTCCGTCAGAATCTTATCCGCATCCAGATGAAGATAGTTGATGGCTGCACTGATCGAATTGCTTCTTGTCGCTTGATCTGTGTCTTCCGGCATTTTTGCCCGTGTTTTCTGGAAATTTACACATTTCCCGAAATGTTCTCTATCGTTTACAAAAAGCGATACTGTTATTTATGTCAGTTAGGTAATATTTTAATCAAAAGCATACTATAGGAACGGTTATGTCACAAAAGGAAGAAAACGAAAATAAAAACAGTCGATGGATGAGAAAGAAACAGGCGTAGTTAGGTGTTGTTGACTTGAGCACGCGGTGGATCACAAGAAACAACACGAGAACTAGGGGGTCTGTACAAGGAAACAAAGCACTTTGAACTCTAGCAAGTGCACACGAACATCTGGAACATGAAGAAACTTTGTTATGTAAATATAAGAAGCGTGTCGAGAAGCACGTTACAACAATAAGAACGAACTTCCAGGGAACAATACACAAAAGGAAGCAGTGTGTTTCCGATCAGACACAAACTGTGAATGTCGGTTGTGGTGCCTGGCAGTGAGCAGGACGAACTGAAAATAGAGAGGCAGAGGAGGAGAAGTGGACAGAGTGGGAGGGTGGAAAGGCCGACTGTGATAGGCAGTGGGCCGTTTTGTGCACCTTCTCGTTCACTGATAACACTGATAAAACAGCTATTTGAGGGAGAATTAGTGTGGGGAAGGTGAGGTGTAGACACGGGAAGACGCACTCTTAGGCCATAAGGACTACTACTACGGGGTCAAAGATGCGGTTGAAGTTATCTGCTTGTAGATATGCACATGGAACTGAAGAGGGCCGTTCTGCAATTGGGAAAAGAAGATGTTCAGACTTCACCATTGTGGTCGTTGTCACGACTCGGAACTCATATCTTACTGTCATGAGCCACTGCATCACTCTGCTCTCTGGAAATCCGATCTGTGCTGAAATAGATCAAGCCCCAGCTTGTGTGAACCCTTTTTCTCCACAAGTGATTCCTGTGATAACTGGATACTGAGGACTGATCAATGTGATGCAGTAGGACAGTCTTCCGAGTCCATCGCAATCTTCTACTCAAGAAGTTCTCTGAGAATCCGTTCTACTCTGTTCAAATTCTTTCCTTTTCATCCATATTCCTATTGACTGAAAAAACAAACCGGGACAATATGTCCCCGACTTAACCTTCTTCTCTGTGAGCAGCATGAACTTCTGCCCACACTCATGGACTCTCTATCAATTGTGCTTCAAAAACTAATCTACACATCGTCGTTTTGTATCCTTGATTCCATATTGTCTGTCACAATACTCTCTGATCCCATCAGTGGCTGCATTTTCTGTTTCTCACCGAGCCCCCTCCAAATAAGTCTCACTTCATTTCTCTTCCTCTCTCCTCCTCTCAGAATTCTCTGAACGTGGCGCCAGCGACCCTCTTTCTCTCTCTTTTCCTTTCCATGTGCTGCATTCGATACTCGCCACAGTGAGTCTTTCGTCTCTGAGTCTCTCATTTCCAACCGATCTTCTTCATTTTCTCTGTTTTCTTCTCCCATTTCTTTACTATTCTCATCAATTTTCGGTAGCCGTGTCTCAATATCTTTTTTGTTTTGATTTCCAGCTGGAAACAGTTTTTCCTCTGTACCCCTATAATGGAAATTACTTCTTCACATTTAGATAATAACTTATTTTGTTCATCTTATCTGTTTATTAGAGTATACCAAATGGAGCAACTAATAAATCCGAGTGTGGATATCGATCCAGAACTGCGCCAGTTCAATGTTGGTAGCTTGATCAGTGCCAATTTCCCCTATCAGTGGGATGCTTCAATCAGGAACTCGACCTTGATGTTACTGGTGAAATGGTGCGTGGAGACAGAGTTGCACATGTACACGTCAGCCGCAAGCATGGATGAATACTTTGCCAATGCAGAGATGACAGCTCTTGGAGCATTTCTCGTGGAGAATGAGTTCAAGAAAGAGTTCAACGCGATGGGCATATTGCCACCACACGGTAGGACTCAGATTATGTCTGTTCTGATGCTGAATCTTCCAGATCCGGCGTTTCCAATCTGTCAGTACATGTGTCGAGAGATGCAACTTACGAAAACAACTGGAGAGCTCAGTCGACTACTCCTCTCATGTGGAATGCTTGGTCTCGCGACACCCCAAATGAAGAATCCCGTATACGTGTTTGAACAAACACGCCGTCTCGTGGTGATCTGTCGACTTCTTCTCAGTGTTTTCCCGGATCCTTATCCCGGACCGATCCAGGATTACACAGAAGTGCTCACTTTTGGAGTCAATCTGGAGAGGCAGCTGTATTTGCGAGCGAAAAATACTCGACATTACATGGAGAGCATCGATAACATGAACGAGCAGTTGAGAAGATTCCGGAGAGCAGAGTACGGGTACTTGGAGAATGATTTGAGACTCATGAGTCAGTTTGACTCTTCGCTAGCCCTCGATCGTTTTCTCTTTACAGAGCGGTTCCTTGCTCCCGCTGAACTTGAGTTCATCCGGAATCCACCTCCGCCAAATGTCAACATGAATAACAACAACGATGAAGAAGAAGAAGAAGAAGAAGAAGGAGATGAAGATGATGAAGATGAAGAAGAAAACGATATGTAAATATTGTACACTCCTCTTAAAAGTTCCATAATCTTGCCCTTGTCCGGATCCCCGTCCCGTCCTATACTATTTGTCTAAACAGCCCCTTTCTTGTCCTAATTCAAAAGTACCGTGTTCTTTTTCTCTAGTCATATGATTTGTTTCCCATTGTGATTTCCTCCACGGATCTTCAACGTTCCGTCTCGCGGCCGAGAAACCCCTCCGCTCATTCTCGGTCCAACTCTGCGTCTCTGCACCAAAATTCATCTCTCTCCTTTTTCCAAGCATTTTAGTCATAAATGTTCGTTCTTTACAAAAATTAGAAAATTTTTCTTGATAAAACTGGTTGTAAAACCTGAATAATGTATTTTATTTTTCAAAAAAAAAACATATTCTCAATTTTGTTTGTTTTTCAGCCGCCGGCCGTCTCTTCGATAAAAAATCATATCTTCTCACCAGAAAACAGCATGTCAAAAGGGCAGAACAACAATGCGGTGTCATCTGGAGCTTTGAGCTCAAAATCAATAATCACAGAAGGAAGACGCGGGAAATTCAAGCCACAAAAGCTGGGAAAGTTCGTGAAAGGCAACCTCGAGTGGCATAATTACGTGACCGACGAGGAGCGACAGATGATTGTCGACGAACTGGTCAACGTGATTGTGCACCCGACTAGATCGGATCATCACCGACTGCAGGAGCTGATTTGGTTTGCTCGGCAGTTAGAGTCGGCGATTTACAAGAACTCCACATCGAAAGAAGTCTACTTTTTGAGCATCCAGACGCGGATTCCGTTTCTGGAAACGGCGCTAAAGAAAAATAAAACATGGATGATGATGTTAGACAACGGAGGTGAGTTTCGAGTTCTGTTCTATTTGAAAGTTGACTCATTTCTCAGATATCCCGTGTACTGACACCCTTGAACAGCTATTCTGCACGAAGAGTGAGCGATTGCCGTATGTGGATCCGGAAGATGACGAGGAATTGAATGCCGAGGGAGGAACGGTGATCAATCTGATAACGAAAGAACAGTTCAACCATAATCACTGCAAGATCAACGTGCGTTCTGGTCGAAAGATAATCGAGGTTTGGGCCAAACACAATCTGAATTTGTCAAAATTTGATTTACAGCCGGAACGTCGGAAACCGAGGGCACAGGCTGGCCAGCAGAACCGAAAGATCCTGGCGGCTCGATATGCAAACAAGGATATTGCCGAGGGAAACGTGATGACAATCCACTACGAACAACCCAGTCCTTAATTTGTTACATTATGAATTACTTCTGTGAGAATCAGTGAAAAGTCAATAAAAGCAGAGTTTCTATTTATCTATACGGGTTTGCGTGACTCGACAATTCTAAAACTGTTTTCCCGGCAAAATTTTACAGTGACATTTTCGTTCGAAATCAGTCAGTAATCTATCACGAAACGTGTTCAGTAGAGAATAAGGAGCAGTTTCGAAGCTGTCAGTAGTTTTATTCACTCCCTTTTACATGTTATCTTGCATAGTTTTCATGTAGCAATCAATGGACAAAATAAGTTCGAAATATCAAAGTGAAAGAGTGAAAAAAGAGAGTTCGGGGGAATTTATTCGGGTACGTCGTTCACTGGAACATTGCTATTTTCCGTACTGACCTTTTAAGACGAGGAGGGTTCGTTGTTTGGGACCACTTGAGCAGCTTGTGTTCCAGAGTTAGATTGTCCGCGATTATCGGATGTACTGCCTGCACTGGTTTCTTGACCAACAAAGTTGTTCGCTTCATCTGATCTTACACCTGACGCTCCATCTGATACTCCTCGTCTATTCTGCATTCCCATATCACCATTGCCAATTCTTCCCGCTCGCATGTCGTTCCGAAAGCAGACAAAAATTACAAGAGCGACAATGAAAAGAACGACTAATGCACAGGTCACACCGATGATTTCTGTAAACAAATATAGGTTCAGTCATTAACCAAGATGCAAAACTGATGAAAACGAAACGTACCATCAAGATAATACCACCAGATAATTTTCGTCCCAAACTCGTTAGTTTTCTTAGTAAATTCTGGAAGCTCTCCGCACGTGAACACAACGAAGTAGAATTTGTAGGGTTGAGTATGAAATGGTCTTCCTCCGCTCCTTTCATAGAAGTTATAGAATCCGTTACCGAGGTTCTGCTTCGAGAAAGCACATGCACTACTGAAGACCTCATTAGAGAAAAGTTTTTTGACTACGGTGAAATTCTGGAAAAAATTATTGATAGTGATGGGAGTAGAATGAAGAAAAAGCGAACCGCTTCGTTCTCCTCGAAAATCGTGAAACCGGAGTCTTGGCAGGGTGATAGCTCTTCCTTGCAGGGATCGACTGAGAAAACAACGGTGATGTTCGACGACTTATATCCATACCAACTGCTCCTCCGCATGATCATTGTTTCTTCGTATCTGGGAAACAGGAGAATCAGACAACAGTGAATAACAAGAAATCAGAAAACTCACGTCGAAGCACCCATCGCTTCTAGAGCAAGCTCTCTGTGGCGAAAGATTTCAAAGTGGATATTCGGCGAAACGAAATCGTGACGTAAAGGGGTTTTGACATAAACTGGAGCTAGTTCTTCTTGTTCGGCGTCAACCGGGAAAGCGGCGAAGAGTAGAAGAACGCAGAAGACGACGCAGTTTTTCCCGAGAGCCATCTCGGAAGAGCCGAACCGGCGACGAACTGACTTCGATTCATCATCTTGGATGACGAAAACAACGGAAATACAAAATTTCCCGGGCCCGCTCGTTTTTTTTTAAGTGATCTGCATAAGCGTGCCGAGACCCAGCGGATCAAAGTGTATGTTCCTTTAAAAAGGATGCTGGCTGAGCCGGCGAAACTTCGATCACATGAATATTGTGAATTTATTCAATTTTGTGCTAAAAAATTGCTGCGAATCTTTAAATTTTGCATATTCTTTTTCATATAATCTTGTTTTCTTTTGTTCCGAAATTTCTCCGCTAGAGGAATTTGCAGTTTTAGAACTCTCGTAAATCTTCACAAGTTCTTAGTTTGGTTACTGTATCTCTGGGTCTCGCAGCGATTTGCTCTTCTCGTCACTTTTCAAATTTTTCCTGCTGTTTCGCGGTTCTTTCGAGTTTTTCTCTTTTTTCTACCGATTTTTTTCTTTAAAATCCCGAAATTTTCTATTGAACTGTAAGAAAAGATCGTTTTGACGAAATCATCTGAAGGTGCTCGCCGAGAACCTGCTTGAACTCGAACGTGCGTCCTACATTCGCTCTGTTTTCTGCGATTTGTCTCAGTAATTTTGGTTTTAGACTCGATCATGATGTCTAAAGCGACAGCGGCGTTTGAAAGGGTCGAAATGATGATAGATGGCAAGTCTCTCGATCTGGGTTTTGGAAGCGGTACGTCCGACCCCTCGATACGCGATGAAATGTTCCGGACAACGAACATGTGGCCGGTACCAAGCACTGGGAACCGTGGATTCGGAGGTGGAGGAGCATTCGGTAGTGGCTTTGGTGGTGGATTTGGCGCGTCCAGCGGAACCGAAACAGGATTCCCTCGCTCATCTGGGTTTGGATCGGGTGATGCGGACTCGCGAGCATTCGGAACTACTTCAAGACGAAGTTCCTTATGGCAAACTTCCTCGGCAATGGGTATTCGGTTTCTTTGTTTTTCAAAAGTAATGTGTAAACTTTCAGCTCATAGCACTACTTCTGACGCTGATAAAGATCGGAGCTTGTTGTCCCCGACGTCGGAAAGTCCGGATACGCATAGCCAGTACCGTGGTTTCTTCGGCAGTTCGTCACGTTTGTCAAGTGGTCGTGGTCGTCGTTCTTCGTCGAAAAGATCGAAGCCTGGGCGTCGGAAGAGTGGTCGTCGCGGTGGAAGTGAAAGACCCGGGCACTGCTTCAACTGCGGAGAGCACGGGCACATTTCGAAGATGTGTCCGAAGAAGATGGAGAATGCTCCCACAGATGAAGCTCGAGCCGCTGGAGACAGTAATTTCGGAGGAAATAATTTCGGCTGGAACTCGATGACCGATCGATTGAAGAGCCCCGAGAATCGGATGAGTTCCGATCAATATGCGACGAAGTTTATGAAAATGAAAGGTGAATAACTCCAAGTGGTAATTAGATTCACTTAAATTCAGATCGCAATGCGTTGGACATTGATGACGAGAAGCTTGAAGCCCAGAAAGCTCGTTTGTCCTACTACGGATGCTCGGTTAGCAATGATTTCGATTCGCCAAAGATTCTCTCTCCCGAAGTGGACAAATTCTCGGAGCAGCTGGATAACGCCTTGAAACTGAGTCCATCCGTGAACGGAGAGCGACCACGTACGTTTGAAACTCCGACTCGAGTGCATGAGAAAGTGATGACTGGATCGACCGGAAGAGGAGGAGCATTCCCGGCTGCAGCGAAGTCCCCGACTCCTGCGAAGACTCCTGAACCGAAAACGGTGAAGGCTCTCGATGAGATTGAGAAGAAAGGTGAGATTTCTAGTTTTACAAAACAAATTTCAGTTTTTACAGTGGTTCTCTCGGATTTGATGACCATCGAGACACGTAGAACTGTGAAGAGAGACGGAGAGCCGTTTAGCGAAGAGTGGACCGTCGTCACTTTCCCGAGAGTTCTTCCCGATAATGTCCGTGTCATCACTGCACAATTTGTTCCCGCACCTCCGCAGCGAGCGTAACAATCTGAGATCAAGAGGAATCGCCGTAATTTCCTAATCCAGATCTGTTGTTGTTTTTCATCGTTTTCTCTACTTTTAGCATGTCCATCTGAATTGATTCCAAATCGATTCGGATAACTTTCTGCATGTTGTTGTTTACCCCAAAAATTTTCGTATTATCTCGGACCTCGCGAAACGTTCAATGAATTTTTATTAATAATGGATGAAGGATATTTCGAAACAAAGCGTAGCTCGACGCAAATAGCTATATTTAATGTAAAACAATCAATAAATTCCTCGTTTTTTTTTCGATTGATTCATCATCAAAAAACTGCAAAACGGGTTCGAGGAAACCCGATTTAATCTGCTTTTCTGCATTTCTGGAGATCCGCAATTGCGCGTCGACACTGGAAACCACGCGCATTCGACTAGTCCACTTCCATTTTTATCCGATTTTCAGACAGAAAACAATGGATTCAACCGGGTTGAAGTTCAGCAGTTTGGATGAATTACTCGAGACATGCACACTGACGGAGCAGCAGACGAGGGTGTTGGAGACGAAGCCGTGCGAATAGTGAGTCGATTCATTTTGAGAGGAAAATATTTGAAAAGCTTTGAAAATGTAAAATAGAAATTGTGTTCGAGACTGATTGTGTTGAAAATTCAACAAATTATATAAGAAAAATGTGATAGTCACTGTAAATGACGAGAGACGATTGCGAAATCTCGTAATCTGAACCTGGAGATAATTCCTGGTTGAGTTTGCTGATTTCTTGTAAAATTAGCTAAAAATAACTCAAAACTTTCAGTATCTACACGTCGATGAAGAAGTTGATCGCAGGAGCAGACAAAGCACGTGGCGACATTGAAGAGGAGTACAGATTGTTGATGAGGGCAGGAGAAGTTGGGAACATTATACTGAAGCACCCGAATAGAGACGCTTGGAATGTAAGTTCATTTTACAAATCTGTGAAATACATATTGAAAAGAAATTGCAGAAAGCCGATGCATTGATGATGAGGAGTGACACAAGCAAAGTGTTGGAGAGGTTGAGTAATCTGCAGACACTGCTTAACAAGAAGTACGATTCCCTCAAATACAGACAAAATAAAATGGAACGGGTGGCTTCCCAAGAGGCAGAAAAGAAAGGACGTGAGTAGAAGAGAACTATGACTCAAACCAGCAACTGCCAAATATTCCAGCTCCGGCGACAATGAGAGTGCTAAGTCCGTGGACCACACCACGAGATTTGATCAGAATGGTCGAAAAGGATGAGGTGAAAAAGAGTGCGATCATATTTGATTACCGGTATGTTATTCCTCGCTTTGAAAAACAAACCTCTCTGTTCAGGAAAGATCAGTCGGATTCGATCTTCTACCAAAACGAGCAGATCACCGTTATCCAAGTGCCGTACAATCAGGTCGATAGCAAGTTAGTGTTGTTCAATGGCTCGTTCCATAGTTGTTTCTTCATTCAGATTGACTTTCTCGACGCTCCGTAACAATCTCTCCGTCAACCAACGTGGTCTTCTTCCACGTCTCACCGGTGTCGACTGTGTCGTGTTGATGGAAGAAGACGCTCCGCAACTGGTCAACAACAGTCCGGTACCTGGAACGAAAGCGTCTTTCATTTTCAGAGCACTCACTCAAGTAAGTTTCACATTACCCTCCTTTTCTAATATTTATCAGTATTTTTAGTATTCATCCTCTGAATATCGACTTCGTGAGCGGCCAATTTTCATGCAAGGTGGTTTCCGAATGTGGAAGAACCACTATCCGATGTACACCCATCAGGAAGTGAGTTATTCTGTAACTTTACCATTGCAAATCTAATTTTCAGACACCAGTGAGTGCCCGATCAATGCCATCAGATGGTCTGGATGATGCTATCTCCAAGTATCAGTCGGAGGTTTATCAGATCTACTACCCAGATGTGATGGGAGCTCTGATTGAACCCACACGACCTCCACCTCAACCAACGATCCCTCCTCGTCCTTCACTACTCCCTCCAGCTGCTTCTTCTTCATCCTCTTCCCACATCTATCCGTCGATCGACCCAATCCAACCATCCCAACCACCGTATCAACCTCCTGTGGCTCCCATTCAAAAACCTGGATTCGGCGTCGCTCCCACAATCCCCACTCGGCCGATAATCCCACCTTCATCTACAACGACAATTTATGAGCGTCCAGGAGCTCCGATCTTTGGTCCAGGTCCTGCTGCGACGAATCAAAGGCCTGAGTTGCCAGACAGGACATCAAAACCAATGTTTCCGGAAAGACCAGCAGTAAGTATTAACCTGGAACGTTTGTTTCCCACTGTTAAAGTTACTCAAAAAACAGGACCCATCTCCAACAAGATCCGAAGGACGCCAGAATGGAGGAGGGGATCCGCTCAAGAGACCGCCGCTTCTCGACAGAAATACCAAACCGACGATGGGAAATGTATCGTGAGTTTTAGTTTGTTTCTGAATTCCCCCCAGATCTAATGCATAGTTAACCTCTAATCAGTCGTAGGAAAGAGAAAGAAACGGCACTGCTGTCGATCCACGACCAGATGACCATGGCTATTGAAAGATCAAGCAGGAGATCGGGAGGACAGAACTCGTGCGGGGCGACGGGACTCTTCAACCAAGGAAACACGTGCTTCATGTCAGCTACCCTGCAGGTAGATCTCCTTCTTATTTTATGCAACAAACCCTATCTTTTCAGTGTCTATTCCAAACACCTGGACTCGTGGAAGTGTTTACCCGCAAAGCATTTACTTCCAAAGTGAATCCCGAGAACCGGATGGGCTCGAAAGGAGTTGTCTCTGCTGCTTTTTCTGCTCTCTCCGATGCAGCCTGGTCAGGGAATTTCGAGGCGATCAGTCCGGCTCGTTTCATTGTAAGTCTTCTTTCCAATTTCACCCTAATCCGTCTCTTCTTTTCAGCAATTGTTTTCCGACGAAGTGTCTAGTGTGCTTTCCGATGGTCGTCAGCATGATGCCTCCGAGTTCCAGATCTTCCTGCTAGACGCACTTCATGAAGACACTAACTATGTATGGTTGAATCTCTGAGACTGACTATTATCTCGATTTCAGGCAAGACGTCAAGGATTTGAGCAGAATTATAAGGGAGGGAAGACGATACGAACAGAAGCCGAGAACTTCCTCAAACAACATTACAACTTTTCGAGTTCTCCGGTCAATCGGCTTCTGGGAGTGAGTTTCAGTCATGTATCTCACTTTAATCCGTACATTTTCAGAGCATCTCAGTATCGGAAATTCGGTGTCAAACATGCGGTGAATCGTCGGCAACATTCGAGGAGAACACCATAATCTCTGTGGAACTGACTTCGATTTCAAGCTGTTCTCTCGACAGTTGCCTACTTTCGCATTTCTCTGAAACAGTGAGTTTTGAATTACTCCTCTGTGGTTCTCAATTTCTCTTTTGCAGACTCTAAACGGCGACTCCAAGTGGAACTGTCCGAAATGCAAGACGCCACGCGTTAGCACCCGGAGGTCGAAACTATGGGCGCTGCCGCCTGTAATGGTAAGTTAACTATGTTCATAAACACTGAGACACTCCTCATCTGACAGATTATCCACCTAAAACGGTTTGCGATGGTCAACGGACACTACGAGAAGAACGAGACGGCGGTGAAGTTCGATCCGCTGAGGTTCGACGCTCGACCGTATCTCCATGAAGCTGCTTCGAAGGAGAAGACAAACTACAAGTTGTACGCCGCCACTGTAAGGTCTTTTTAATAAAGTTCAGTCCTCAATCCACACATTTCCAGTATCACAATGGTCGGCTGAATTCTGGTCACTACACAGCCGTTGCCTCTCATCTGACAAATGGGAAATGGTTGAGATTCGACGACGAGACTGTTCGAGGCACGGATGTTACCAGTATAGACGTAAGTAACTTTGAGTCATGAGGAAGGAAAGAAACATGTTCCAGCAACGTCTCTCATACATTCTGTTCTACAAACGATGCTAATCACTTCCCCATCCCGACCGATTCTTCTGATGCCATAGGACTCAAATTGCCGTTCTTCACCGCTCGATTAACTGTGTTATCGGTGCTCTTTGCCCTAATTTCATGTGTAACTGTGATATTTCTATCTTTTTTTTAAAGTTTATTTGTAAAAAACTTCAGTGTCTAATGTTTTCTAGTGTAATCCGTATAGCAGATTTCTATTCATTTCGATATAAATGTACTTTTTTGTGAAACATCCCCGATTACTCCTCTTCATGCTTGTGTCTACTGATCAAGTGTCCTGTATTTCTGAACTTTTCTTTCCCCAGTTACCGGTCATTCGACACAGTAAAGTGACCTCCGGTTCGGCGTCCAGTCCGAGGCGTGTTCACTGCCGCAAAAAGATTGCGGTCGGCGATAAAATAATTCGATATTCGTCTGTTTCTGCCAGTCGCGCGCCGTCCATTTCCACGTTTTATTACGATTTCACGACTATTCTGACTATGCTGTTCATCACAATCTCCGGGTTAGTTGCTCGTTTTTTAGTTTCTACGAAGGACTTGGTAGAGAACTGTGAAGCTCAAGAAAACTGGAGAAAGAGTGTCAAAAAAGTTCAGTTCTGGTATACTCTGCATAAGATTTAACAGCTTGTTAAGTCTGCTAAAGTTATTTTCTCCTAATAAGACCCAAAAATGAGAAAAAGAAAGATTGAAAAAAAGTATTCTAAAGAGTGAGCACCTAGGGCTAACCTATTCAGTCCTGCTGTTTCCAAACAGTTCTCTTGCCATCATTATTTTAAAATGAACAAAAAACATTTTGTTTGTCTGTCTTTTCCGAATCTTTCGAAATATTCCAGTTTTCGAACGAAAACTTGCCGATTCCCAACAGGAAATGCAAGTGCGCTCCGTCGCACACACATTTTCGTAATTCCACTTTTTCCACAGCGTTTTTTTCCAAGCAAGTGTCGGAATCAAGGCCACCAATCAGCGCTCGAGGCTCGAAAACCGCTGACCAATCAGCGATCGAGGCCATAGACCACGCCCCTTTTTGCAACTGTGCGGCGCGGTTTTTTTAGTATTTTTCCATCGTCTTGCCTTTTCAGAAAGCCGCGTTGTGGGTGAATTTCCCACATTCTACGACTATAATGTTGTCAGTCAGGCTATTTTAGGTTGACCAGTATCAAAAATGTTTCGAAAAAAACGAATTCGGTCGAAAAATCGTCATTTTTCTCAAACAGTGTTTATAAACCCGTTAATAACTCCAGTCTCAGGCTATCTCAAGCCACAAGCGACCGCGATTCTGATTCCCCGTAACAATATCAACAATTCGTATGTAAAAAATTTTGAAAAAATCTAAATTCAGCTGTTTCCGGGAGGAAAAACCTGTTTTCTCAGTACTAAGGCAGCCTCACGTTTAAAGGGAGGGGGCGGGGCGTGGGCGTGGCCTATTTGCGAACGGGTGGCCGAACTTTCTTCGGCCATGCTTGAAAAAAAACGCTGTGTTTCGATGCGTTCATTTATCCGACGAGATTGCTTTTTTCTTCGTTTCTTTTTATGTTCATACTTTCTACTGACTTTAGCTGAATTCCTGTACATTTTTTGATGTAGTTTGGGACTTATCATATGGTTTGCCATAGAAACTTAGCAGAAAGTGCCAGTTTTTGTATGTAGCCATCGCATTCGATTCACGAATACATATGCCCTGTAGGTATTGTCTGGTTTTTGATTTGATTCTAGTTATTCGACCCTAAGTGTGATTAAAACTTTATAATTTCTCTGAGAACACCTTTTTATATGCTCCATATTCTTTTCTCTATTCTTCCATACGGAATTCATCAATCCATGCTCCCTAACTCGCTCTTTCTAGTTCTTCACTCTCAATCTCATCAATTTCCATCAGTTCACTATGCCGGCCAACTCATCAAATATCAAAAAGCGTTGTCTCCTCTCTGCAAAAAGCTTTCTTTTCTCCCCAGTAAGTGTAATAAAAAACACATGTCGACGGGGGACTCACCGGAGTAAACGGACCACTGACCCGTCCGGCGCTAGGTGTACTATTCCCATTCTATTATTAAAGGATCTCATTGAAATTCATAATGAAAAAGTAAGCATTTTCCATTGTGAAACATGACCGAAACTCCGATTGCAGAAGTCAGAAAGTTGTTTGTCCTTGTACCTCATTTATCTTTCCCAGTCTTCTTCTAATTCTAATTGTTTCTCTTTCAGCTATGGCGACTACAATTCCTGGTTCCTTGGTCAACAAGACCAAAAAGTTCTTCATGGGCATGCCTGCGCCGACCGGATACGTTCCTGGAGTCGGAAGAGGTGAGTGAATAGAAAGTAGTGTCTGAACCGATCAAATGATTTCCAGGAGCCACTGGATTCACAACTCGTTCCGATATCGGACCGGCCCGTGATCCCTCGGAGATGACGGAAGCAGGACCAGTTGGACCAGCCCCACAAGGAGCCGCAGGAGCCCCGCCGGTGAAGAGAGCAAGAGAGAACGACGAGGCGGAGGGAGAGGATCTGAGCGAGGCGAATTACGACGAATTCTCGGGTTACAGTGGATCTCTGTTCTCTAAGGATCCTTACGATCAAGAGGACGAGGACGCAGATCGCATTTATAATGAGGTTGACGACCGGTTGGACGAAAGACACAAGGACCGCAGGTAAGCATTCTGAACAATTTCGAAACATGTGTGTCTATAACTGACTCCCTATCTGGGTTTCTCTCTCTCTTTATCCTCACCACAAAACAATGTATTTGCTCAACAATATTTACCCGTTGCAACTTTTGACCACTTCTTTTTTGTAAACTTCCAATTAAAAAACGAGAGAAATGTTCGTGTTCGGAAGCTGTTTGGTGCAAAGTGACCGCCTATTCCTGCAAAACTTATTTCCCCTCTTCAATTTTCTGTTTTCAGAGAGAAAAATTTCAAGAAACGCGTCGAAGAATTCCACAAGGAACGACCCAAGATCCAGCAGGGATTCTCGGATTTGAAACGACAGTTGGCAGAGGTTTGTGTTTCAATTTATTTTTGATTGGGAAACATTTGACATTTTCAGGTCACAGAAGATGAATGGCAAGCGATTCCAGAAGTCGGAGACATGCGGAACAAGGCGAAGAGAAACGCTCGAGCAGAGAAGTTCACTCCGGTTCCCGATTCGATCATTGCGATGAACATGAACTACGGACAGATGAGCTCTTCGATCGATGCGAACAGTGGAATGACGACGCCGTTCAATTCGGGATTCATGTCTTCAATGGGTGGAGCGAAGAGTAAGTGTAGAGAATTATTGCAGGCAGATTTAACATTCTCAAATTACAGATGGTATCATGACTCCTGGCTGGAAGACTGGAACTCAGACTGGAACATCCTCTTCGATCGACCTGGATCTTGTCAAAATCGGTCAAGCTCGTAACAAGATCATGGACATGCAGTTGACACAAGTCTCGGATTCAGTATCTGGCCAGACTGTCGTGGATCCGAAAGGATACCTGACTGACCTACAGTCAATGATTCCGCAATACGGTGGAGACGTGAACGACGTGAAAAAGGCGAGGATGCTGCTCAAATCGGTGAGAGAAACCAATCCACGACATCCACCCGCTTGGATTGCCTCTGCGGGACTGGAAGAAGCTGTGGGTAAACTGGCAGTGGCCCGAAACTTGATAATGGAGGGATGTACGAAGAACAAGACATCCGAAGAATTGTGGCTGGCTGCCATCCGAATGCACGACTCGAATGAAGCGAAGAATATTGTGGCGAATGCAGTGAGAGCGTGTCCAAACAGTGTCAGACTCTGGTGCAAGGCCGCCGAGCTGGAGCAGGATCTGAAGGACAAGAAGAAGGTTCTGAGGAAGGCTCTGGAGCAGATTCCATCTTCTGTGAAGTTGTGGAAGGCTGCTATCGAGTTGGAGGATCCTGAAGATGCTCGTATTCTGTTGACAAGAGCCGTCGAGTGTTGCAGTTCAAGTACGGAAATGTGGCTGGCCTTGGCTCGTCTGGAGACTTACGACAATGCACGTAAAGTGCTAAACAAGGCTCGTGAGCACATTCCGACCGACAGACACATCTGGTTATCAGCTGCTCGTCTCGAAGAAACACGTGGACAGAAGGAAATGGTCGACAAGATTGTTGCAAAAGCACTCTCTTCGCTGAGGGCCAACCAGGTGGAAGTCAATCGGGATCAGTGGATGAAGGATGCGATCGAAGCAGAACAAGCCAAGTGTCCGCTGACTTGTCAAGCTATTATTCGCAACGTCATCGGACTAGGAGTCGAGAACGAGGACAAACGTGCAACTTGGCTTGCAGACGCTGAAGCATTCACGAAGGAAGGTGCATTCACTTGTGTCCGGGCAGTCTACGCCATCGCAATCAAGGAAATGCCACGGAAGAAGAGCATCTGGGACGCCGCCATTCCATTCGAAAGAGAGCATGGATCATTGTAAGTTATTTGTTTTTTAGCAAAGTTTTAAAGTTTAGTTTAAGGAATGACCACGAAGCGATACTTCAGAAGGCGTGCGAAACAGTTCCGGAGATCGAGGAGTACTGGTTGATGCTTGCCAAGCTTCGTTTCGTCAACCAACGAACCGACGAGGCTCGAAGCACTCTGATGGACGCTTTCGAGAAACACGGACATCAGTCTGAGAAGATCTGGCTGGCCGCAACGAAGATCGAGATCGAGACGGATCAGTTCGACACAGCACGTGGACTGTTCGCGAAGGCCCGTGCCAAGGCACCTTCCGCGAGAGTCTGGATGAAGAACGCGTGGTTCGAGTGGTGTCTGGGAAATCTGGAGGAAGCGAAACGGCTTTGTGAGGAGTGCATCAAACACTACGACGTGTTTCACAAGATCTATCTGGTTCTGGGACAAGTACTCGAGCAGATGGGTAATGTGCAGGAAGCAAGACAGGCTTATACGCAAGGAGTGAGTTTTTAGAGTCCTTGAAACTGTATGATGTTGTAATTTTAGATCCGCAAGTGTCCTGGAGTCATTTCCCTCTGGATCCTACTGGTACGTCTCGAAGAATCGGCTGGTCAGATTGTGAAAGCACGTGTTGACTTGGAAAAGGCAAGACTCCGTAACCCGAAGAACGAGGATCTCTGGCTGGAATCAGTGCGTTTCGAGAAAAGAGTCGGATGTCCCGAAATGGCCAAGGAACGAATGAGCAGAGCTCTGCAGGAATGCGAGGGAAGTGGTGAGTTGCTTTTGTTTTTGAAAAGAATGTGAAAAAATAGGCTGTTCTGTGAATTTCTGAGCTCCATTATTCTTGTTTCTTGCCGGAAATGCTCCGTTACACCTCTCGAAAGTATCATAGTGTCTCCGCCTGAACACCTTTTTCCACATCCTTCTATACACTTCCGAAACATTTGAAAACGTAAATAATTGCAGGTAAATTGTGGGCCGAAGCTATTTGGATGGAGGGACCGCACGGAAGACGTGCCAAATCGGTCGACGCACTCAAAAAGTGCGAACACAATCCTCACGTGCTCATCGCTGCTGCCCGTCTCTTCTGGAGCGAAAGAAAGGTAAGAATAGAGTTTCGACTTTTCAACCGTAGAGCTAGTTCTCACTCCGAATTCATTGTTGGTCTCCCTCTAATTGTAGGCAATTCCCGCGTCATCTCGTTCTTTTATACACTAGTGTGTTCCATGTTGTGTATCATTTTCCCACTGCGTCCCTCCTTTTATTTTGGTATTTCAGATCAAGAAAGCCAGAGAGTGGTTCGTTCGTGCCGTGAATTTGGACCCTGAAAACGGAGATGCTTTCGCAAATTTCTTGGCATTCGAGCAGATACACGGAAAAGAGGTTGGTGTGTCAGCATATGTTCTTGTAAACTTTCTAAAATTGCAGGAGGACCGTAAGCAAGTCATCAAGAAGTGTGTGCAATCGGAACCCCGCTACGGAGATCTTTGGCAATCGACTAGAAAGGACGCGTCGAACTGGAGGAAGAGCACCGAGGAGATCCTGATCATTGTGACAAACCGAATCACTGTGCCCACCTGAACTGTTCATTGTAACAACATCTGTCCTCTCCATTTTCTTTCTTTTACATTGATCATCAATCTGTTTATTTATTTTTGTCAGAAAGAAATCTGTTCACATCTAAAACTTCCTTCTTCGCCTATTGCGAGGTTACTCAACCTTCCATGTATATCTATATCCACATCCTTTTATATCTGTGTCCAAGTGTCAATTCAGAAATGGCAGCTCAAGTGGTGAATGTGTACACGACGGCTTCTTCGGCTGACAACTTGTCCCGTCACGAGATGCTCATGTGGGTCAACGACTGCCTCCAGGCACACTTTACCAAGATTGAACAGTTGCACACTGGTGCCGGATACTGTCTCGTGAGTTCCAAACATCACATGACTTCACGAAGTCTCTTCTTTTCAGTTCACTGACTTCCTCTTCCCGGATACGATCCAAATGAAGAAAGTGAAGTGGAACAGTCGTCTGGAACTCGACTGGCTCTCCAACTGGAAACTCGTGCAGACAGCCTGGAAGAACCTCGGAGTCGAGAAGGTCATCCCAGTGGACAGACTCATCAAGGGCAAGTTCCAGGACAACTTCGAGTTCCTCCAGTGGTTCAAGAAACTCTTCGACGCCAACTACGACGGACACGAGTACGATCCGATGTCTGCTCGCAACGGAGAGGGTCTTCCGACGGAAAACGCCGCTTCTGGAGCTGCGAAGACCCCAGTTGCTTCCCGGATGCCGGCAGCCAGACCGAAGCCAGTGACGACTATCCGGACCCCGGCTCCTGCTGCTGCTCCACCTGCTGCTCGTCCAACTCCCGCCCGTCCTGCTCCACGACCGGCTCCAACTTCGACCGCAGCTCCACCGAAACCATCTGCGACTGCTGCTCCGGTTCGTTCTGCTTCTACTGTCGCTGCTCCGCCAGGAGTGGACATGGCCACTTTCAACAAGTTGAAGGAAGAGTTGGAGGAGGTAATAAATCCAGAAATTGGTTCATTCGTATCGTTCCTTTTACAGGTCACCCGCCAACTGACTGAGTCCGACAACGTCATCGCCAGTTTGGAGAAAGAACGCGACTTCTATTTCAGCAAACTGCGAACGATTGAAGTCATCTGTCAGGACAACGAATCCATCGGAAACGTCGAAGTCAACCGTGTTCTTGAGGTGAATTTCGACTATTGTTATCAAGTTTCCAATTGAAACGTTCAGGTCCTCTACGAGACGGAAGAAGGGTTTGCACCGCCAGAAGAGGACCTCAACGGAGGTGAGCCAGAGGAGTTCTAAATCATCGTCAATCAATAAGCCACGTAATCCCTGCTTTCAAGCCAAGCTTTTCTACCCACTTCTCCCCTCTTTGCACTAATCCATCTCCTCTCATTTTATTTAATATTTATTGACTCGTTCCTGTATCCTCCGCTTCTGACGCGCACATTTTCTGCCAAATTGGTATGCCTCGCCCATTTCTTTTTCAGTTTCTTTTCTTTGCCGAAAACGGCCGTAACACTACGACGACGCCAGTATTATGACTACCGATTGAACTAATTATGTCGCCTTTTTCTTAGAAACATTAATAACTCGTGTTCTGTTCTGCAGCTCTTCGAATAAATTCGTGTCGCTTTTTTGAGACCGGGTATTCAGATACTGATAAAAAGACAATTCACATGGGAAAACACATCTAAAGCGTGATAAAACTCGGAGAAGTAAAGAAATAAGGGTTTCAAGGTTGAATTAGATCTATTTGGCAAGTCCAGTGGTCTCCAAACTGTAGTTGTAGAGGTCTTGACACGCTTGATCATCCAACGCCAGTGGGTTCTCTTTGGCGAGTTTGCAGTCCGAGAAGTACTTTCCGCTGATTCCGCCGAGTTTCTTGCTCAATGCGACGTGGAGAGAGGTTTGAGCTCCGTCGCGGCTGGTTTTCAGGGAGAACCATCTGAAAATCAAAGCTTATCTAGGTATCTAGGAGAGAAAAAAGACTAACCTGAACGGCGCAGTGATCTGTTTGAGTCCGGGCAAGTAGATAATGGTGTTTCTCATCAACGGAGTGTCAACACCTCCCGGATGCAACGAGTTGGCAATCACATGCTCGGCTCCATCCTTCCGCAACTGCGCAGTCAGTCCTCTCGCATGCATTACATTTGCCAGTTTGCTCTGATTGTACGCCACGACGGTCAGGTTTTCAATGGACATTTTGTGCGATTCGCAGTGCGCCGAGATTATGTTCAACTGCCTCATAACGTATCCCAAAGTGGAAAAATGGATATCGGACAGCAACGCGGCTTGTCTCTCCTTTGTCCGATCATCCGTATAGCACATATCGGCCATTTCATCGCGAGTAAGCACAAAACAATTCGAGATCCTCGCCTGACACGCTTTCTTGAACAGTCGCTGTCGGAACTCGTCAGAATCGAGAAGCGGCGGTTTCAAATCTCTCAGGAACCGTTTCACCAGGGTGCACACATCGATGACAGTATAGTCGTTGGGGATGTCGCATTGTCCCTGATAGATATTCTGAACCATTGCACGATTAAGGCGATGGGGACAGGAGGAACTGACGGAAAGGAGACAATCTGAACAGATGAAGATGGAATTTGCAGGGAGAAAGGAAGGAAGGGCAGGACACCGGAGAGGCACGGGAAAACGTAATCATACATATTTAGCAGTCATTGAAGATCGAAACGTTGTATAACAGAATCAATCAAACAACGAGTTCGAGGATCACAAGTCGGTGACACGATGCGAAGACGTCCTTGACCGTGGCGGCTCCTTCTCCGAGTGCGCGAATCCAGTCTGCCGCCGCATCGACGTGTTCCGTCCTAGTATGTTGCTTCGGTTGAGGAACGTCGAGGAGGTGAGTCGGGCGCTTAAATAGCTGGATGATTCATAACTGCTCAACACATAAACACTCTTACCGAAGTCCTCGTTTCGGTGTCGACTCTGACTCGCTGTCGCATCCCGGCATTCCGACTGATGTCATGTTGGCAAGAGCAGCCGGATCGCATGATACTCGCGGAGATGCCATATATGATGAGTTCTCATCTGAAAATAAGTTTTTGTTGAAACTCTGATAGTCTCGAAACTCACTGATCTGTCCTAAATTGTTGCGACTCTGATGTCTTCCGAATCCGAGTGTACTGGCGAGTGTGAGTTGTGCATTACTGAACGCCCTCCGCATACGACTCTGCGAAGCCGCCGGTGGACCCATCCTTGTGTCATTGTGAGACCATTTCTGAAAGAATTGCAGTTGCACACCATCCAGCTTGTGTTCTTGCTTTTGTATTTACTCACACTTCGCGGAGTTCTTTCACTGACCGTAGTATTCATCTGGCTGCCGTGTCCATTCTGTTGCTTGGCTCCACAGAGACTGAAAGCCGATTTTACCGATATTCAACCGTGAGCAACTAACCTCTTGAAGTAGCGCACTGTCATGTCAGCCACCATAGCATCATCGATAGTGCTTGCGTCAACAGCATCTGCCAATAGGAAGTATCTTCCAAAGTTGGTCAGAATCTTGACGTGCATGTCGTCGAGAAAGTCGCGGACTTCTTCTCCATCATTTGATTCAAAGACTGTCTCCGTATCGCCTCCCTGCTCGTCACGATGAATCAGACACCACACGAAAACGTTTGAAGAGTTCGAATATTAACAATTCCGTCGACTGCTGGCACACCTTTCGGCTTGATCACACTGTTAGACCTCTGCTGCTGGGCTTCGATGGCTTTCGCGAGATCCTCTGGAGGCCGGATCCTGCTGGCGCTACGCATGAAATTCAGCGGAATCTGCTCGATGTATTTGTGCCTACAAGCGAAGAGTTCATCGAGACAACTGGATAAATGTACTCACGGTCTCCGTTGTCTGGCGTGGAGACTTGCAAATGAAGCATGTCTTGCGAGTCGCTGCATTTTGTTCTTCTCGCTGCGGATCTTTGTGATCTGAAAACATTTATGCACATTATAGAAGCAGTGTTTGCGAAATACACTTACGATTAGAACATCGTGGAACAGGAACAACTTCATCTTCATAAACTGCTGAAGACGTTGGGAAGTGCTGGCAACGGGAGATACGACCAATTCACGTATGAACATCCAATTTGTGGCGACCAAATGTGGCTGTAATAAGAAATTGAGATTCAGAAGAACATCTCATGGGGAAATAACTCACCGGAACATTTTCAATGTCAGTGAACTTGCTCATATGGGAAATGAGGTTGTCATTCTTTTCGCGAGTTTTGATGGCGATCCTGGAAATGTAAATGTACTTTGAACAGCTTGAATGCTTCAGAAACTCACTTCAGAACCTCGTCTATCGTCCGAGCGGCCTCTTCGGCTGAACTCTTCAGACGCGAGTCCGACTTCTTCGCCATCTCCTTCAGAAGAAGTACCACACTTGGAAGTCGCTGCACGGGTTTCACCATCAAATCGGTCAGCTTGACTTGAGCCGATGGAATTCCGGGTTGCTTTCTTTCGCTTTGCAGAACGTGTGGAACTTGGAGTTCTCGCGATCGTACTTGTCAAAGGACCGTTTAATCGTGTCGTACGTGTTCAGATACTGCGGGTACGCCTTCTTCATCTTGTCCTTCGCATCGATCCACACTTGGGCAAAGTCGAGGCTTTTTTTATGATTTTTTTTTTGATTTTTTTTTTTAATTTTTTTCTTTAATTTTTTTTTTTGTGTTCCACGGAACTCGTCACTGAAAAAAAGTGAATTTAGTTATCAAAAATAAAAAAAGCTAAAGAGCAACTTTTGGGCGGAGAAAACTGAAGAAGCATTCAAGAAAGAGGGAAGGAACCGCTTCAGCATGTCAAAAATTCAGCAGGTCAAAAAGCGGGTGCGAGAGAAGATTCAGAAAATTCATTTCAACTATTATTTGTGCATATTTCTGAGACTATGCAGCTTTTTGAACTGAATAGTCCAGTTTAACGTAGCGTTGTTTGCGGACCTCTACAAAATTGATAAACTGCGCGCGGAAATTCTCGAGATTGTCAATTTCCCTTCTATGTAGGGACTTTAGACAGCGAAAACATAGAAAAAAAGAGTGGCGGATTCGTGTAAAGTTTCGCCTTCGGCGCGCGGTGCACTACGTCGGCCAGCGGTTTCTAGTCCCCCGATTCCTAGGCCAGGCTCCGCCCACTCATGTCGAAACTCGGTCCCCATTACTTGAAGCCCTTTTTCTAAAAATCTAGTTTCAAAAGTTTTCAAATTGTTTAATGGCGCTCTTTTAAAATCTTTAATTAAAAAAAAAGTTTTTCTGTAAAAATGCGTCCTTCACATCTAAAAATGTAAATGACCGCTTTCAAAAATGGCGGACTAAAAAAAACTTCTCTACCAATCAGCGCGTCGGAGGGGGCGTGTCTGGCCAATTAAAAAGTTGCAAGTGCGGCACGGTTGGAACGCAACGCCGCGGCGCACTTTTTATTGAATTTTTTTCAAACTTTCAAGGCTAAAAATTATCTTTTAATTTCTCTTTTTTTTAATCTATTTTGTCTTCGAACATTTAAGAAACCAATTCAAAAGCTTTGTTTTTTCAATAATATCTTTCTTTTTTGAAACTGAACTGAAAAGTCTTACCGATTACAATAAGACCACCAATAAGCAACATTTTTTTAGGATTTTTATAGTTTTTTTATTGCTTTTTCTTGGAACCTGAAAAAAGTGTATTTATTGAAATACCGAAGAGAAAAATCGTTGAAACACCAACATCTGTGATTTTTCTTCAAATTTTTAAACTTTTATCCAAAGTTGTAACAATTTCTTCATTGTTTTTTTTGATTTTTTCACAGCCTGCAAAAGTCTACGCGCTTCCACTGAGATTTTTTCTGCTTATTTTCGGCGCGAACATTTTTTGAATCGGACAAATGCTGCAAGTGCGCTCTACCGAACTCTCCGCTCGGAGAATTTCTCGACTGAATTTCGGGAAATGAACGAATTTTGCTAGTTTTCAGTGATTTTCGCTGAAAATTGTGACAAAATTTGATGAACAATGAACAGTGCATGCCTCAGAGCATCGGAGTGAAGTGTAGAAGTCACAATTCCCTGGTTATTTAGGGCGAAAAAGCGAAATTTTGTATAACCCGGCGATTAGCTCATTTTTTCTGTGTTTCGCTGGGTTAAGTGATAGAATACTTCGAAAACACTGTTTTGTTTTGTTTTCTGTTTTTTAGCACGATATTAAGCGGCAAGCGACAGATTTTCCAAGATTCTCACAAAATGAGAGTTTTCGGGTTGCGGTAGCAAACGCATGAGTGTGTGTCGCCGCCGCGGCATTTCACGTAGGCTTTTACAGTACTTTTTCTTGTAAAAACGTGAATTGGCAAAATGTTATGATTTTCATGTTTTTTTTTCTATTTTCTGCCACCATAAATCAGGAAAATGTTTAGTTCATTTTTGACAGCAGTGTTGATTTGCTAGTACCCTTATATGTCTTACCTCGGCGTTCCTCAATCGACTTTAGGAGCCTCTGTCTAAACATCGGCACCTCTCGGTCAGCACTCTCTTGAGTGAACTCCCGATCTTCCATCCAGTATTTTACGAAGAGACCAACATACGGAATACAATCCCACGTGTTTGGTTTCTGCCGTGGGCTTCGGATTATTTTGAGTTCCCTGTTACCACCCAGTTTCTTATGCATACGTTTGGAGCGGGAGGGGGCCGTTTCCTCTTCGTCTTCACTGTTGATGTACACAATGAACATCGTTTCGGTGATTATGTTGAGGTACGCATGTCTGTTCGTATTGAATCTTGGGTCAGAAGGGATGGAAAACGGTGCGAACACCGTTTTTCCCAAAGTTGTCTCTCGGTCTATGATTTTGACATCACACTCGACGGAACTTTTCCGTTCGTGATCAACGAATGGGAGAATGGCGAATTTATCTTTCATGCCCTCCTGTTCGAGCTGAAGACACAAATAGGCATCGAGCAAAGTGCCGTCCAATGCGGATTCGGGGCCGGTTTCATGTTCGAGGCATTTTATGCTTTCATTGTAAAGTCTCGGAAATTTCGACTTGGACCTTCGAAACTTTTTACCAAGCTTTGTACAGATCGATGATTGAATACATCCAGACGGCACCCTCATCTTTTCCGGTGTTGATCCTTGTAGATCTCTTAGAGCTTCTTCGTTGAATCTGGGAATCTGTACGTTTCGCAAAAGAAAAGTACTAGTTAGCAGTTCCACCGCTTCTTCCATGTAGGGTTTGTTTTTCATCAGCGCGGTAATACCATATGTCAATAATTTGGAATAGTAATACAACATGTCATAGTCGTTGTATAACTGTTCAGCTAACATCCCATCGTTACTTTCGTAACCCGAAATCCAGTTGAGTATAGGTGTATATGGCTTTTCCACACTGAAAGACGGACTATATCATCTTACTTATTGTTTGGTTAGGATTGGCATTTCGAACACTTTTGATTTTGCATCAGCAGAACTATATTTAGGCACCGCAAAAAAAGGTTGCATTTTTCTACCAGTTTTTGGTAATGAACTTGTACCAGGGAGGCAGAGGAGTTAACCATACACAAACCACTTCACTATACAGGGTGCGTCAGAATTACCCGGACACCGACAGTACAAGTTTACCGTTCTAGCACGGCTTTGAAATTGAAGTTAGAGGCTTGTGGTTTTGGAATATAATTTCTACAACCTTTTTTGTCATCCTTGCAAAATGTTAGACCGATCGGACACATATTAGCCTCATAGCACTACTTTTTGTTCGGCCACCTTTCCAGAAGTAAGACAGTTTGTGGCCGCGGCTAGACAGACCCGAGAATTGTTGATGTGTTGGAGGCTGTAGGCGTCCGATCATCTCAAACTTTTTTTCTGGTTATTCATGAAAGACGTGTGCATTGTTAAAAATTAATCCTGAGACTCAAAACTTTGTTTTGTTGTTACTAGAACCGTTTCCGCTAGCACTAACTTCGCAAAAACCCGCTTTTTTTGAAAAGTGAGAAAATGAGGTAATTTTCAAACTTGAATTTTGAGCCCTAAAACTTTTTTCGTAGATTTTTTTTGTAAATTGCCAAAGCACCAGATGTCTAAAATTATGTTACAATGTTTTCCACCTTTCCACAATTTTCCTACCGGGAAATATTTAGCCTGGAAGTCAAAAAGGACCCCGTCCAAAATGGCTGATCAACTCGCGAGAATAAACCAATGGGACGAGAACACTATTGTATCTAGGAACGAACCCTTCCGGATTTACGTTTATAGAATACGTGAGATGATCTATGCAAATTTTCAAACCAGTAGCCTTACTATTCTCAAAGTTATACTAGATCAAAGTTGTTCGGGTAATTGTGGCGCACCCTGTACGTAACTTTTCACCTAGAATCGAATGGTGGTATACATTTCACCAGGAACTTTATGGTTTTCATGTGGCGGAGGAAAAAGAGAAGCCTGCAGTGGCAAATTGGCTGATTAGGTGCCAAGAAAGTGATATGCCAACGATTTTTTTCAATGTTTTTCAAAAATATCAGTTCGACGGAAATCGTTGCGGTGCCTAACTATATTGAGCTGCGTGGCTTGCTAGAACGAACAGTTTAATTCTTTAGCGTTGTTCTGATATATCGAGACAATAATAACCGGAAACATTAGAAAACAAACAAGGTACTTACAGAACAAGTTCCTTTTTCTCGTCGACGATACTGTTATGCACGCAGCTACTGTATTTCAAAAGTGTTGTAGTACCAACCAATGTTGGGAAGTCTTTTGTGGTGTTTGGATCGGACGTTTTTTGAGGGTTTCCTGCGGAGTCCCTTAGGAAAGTTATACATTTGTTTTTTGTCTTTTTGTCTGGGATCATTCTGAAAAACAAATTCAAGTGATCAAAAAGAGGATTTGAAACACGAAGATAGTTGATTTTACCAAAATTAGTTAGTTTTCAATTCGAAATCAACCTTCTTTCTAAAAATTTTCCCTCCAAAAATACGAAATCTGAAAATTTGCAAGGAAAACTGAATAATTCTGTTCAAATTGACCATCTTAAAGTTTCGATCGAATCCGCTTCTCTACCAGATTTTATTAAAAAAATACGTCCAGAAAAAAAAAAACCAGAAAACCGTAATCGTGGCAACCCGCACTGTGCACACCTGTTCAGCGGCGGCAATGAGGTTATTCGGTAGAAAAATATTGATATTGACACAAACATTTTGAGGCTTTCGCTTATAACCCGGAAATAGTATATTCTAAGAAATTTGAACACGCTGAGTCCAAAAGAGTCGACAGAATTTGAAAAGTCCGCCTGAGCGCTTCGAAAAACGCTTCACCGTTTTTGGCCAGACCTCATTGCCGTTGCCGCCGTTAGTACTGGCGTGAACTGGTGTGGGTGTGTTGAAACGGAAGCATGCCGTGGCCGCGCGTTCCACTGGGAAACTTGGGAGTCGCGAGATGTCGGCTGCTACCGTATCCCTTCGGGTAGATTTACGAGCCCTCTTTTTGAATTTTAGTCAAAACTCGTTGAAAGCAATGAATTTTTGCGGACTTTTTTTGATAAAAGTGAAAGAGGAATACTTCTTCTATCTGTTTATGTGACTTTTTCAAGTGAAACTGACTAGAATTAAGCGCAATATTCGCAAAATGACGATTTTAAGATGGAAAAAGAGAGCAAATCACTAAAAAGTTGGGGAACTGTTAAAAAACATGAAATTTAATGTTTCCTTTGAGTTCGATCAAAAAAATTTCTAAAAGATATGGATTTTAACAAAATTTCAGTGCCGCTCCTTTCCTGCGTCTTTCATTTTCCCATGTTCCTTCATACTTTTCAAAAAATTAAGAGCCATGGAAGACAGCCCTCGCCCATCTCTGGGCGCCGTTCAGATCTTTTGTGAAAATCATCAAATGAGCAGATAATCTCAGAAACACGCGCGGACACAGATACTCACAGACTGACCCAGAGAATGCGCTAATGACACCCTGTATTGGGAAAGGAAAAGACTCACACATTAACACGGAAATCTAAATCCACAATTTTTTCGCAATATCTGGTAACTGCAAAATAGCCTTTTAGTTCGGTGGTTATCGGCGGTGTCACCCACATTTTTCAGGCAATTTGTCTCTCAACGTTTTGTATTCATTTATCACGCACTTCAACTCGTCCTCCATTGTTTTGAGTTCGCTACCAGCTTCACATGTCCATAATTTGTCGGTTTCGTCATGCCTAAGCAGTGTCCTCAACATCGCTGTAGTAGGAATTCTGGAAAACTTGTATTCCTTATATTCGTCCTCGTTTTTTTTTCTTCAAGGGAACTGATGTAACATATTCTCTGTATGGCTCGAGCAACGAGTGCCTCCCAATTAGGGGCTAATTTGTTCAGTTTTCAGAGAGGTCATGTATAGTGACTTGAAGGTACTCGTGAAATATCTAAGAAATCGGTTGGAATGGCGTTTTCTGGAGCACTTTTACTAATTTGGTCCAACAGCACGCAAGTCATTGTCATGATGAAACGTTTCACATGAACGTGTTTCGTTTTCGAAAACGTGAATTTTTTCCCAAATGTTTGATTTTCATTTCTGGAATTTCCTAAATGGAAACGATTCGAAAAAGTTTGCAAAAAGAAACAATTACGAAAAATTGAAACCTTCGTCACAGGTTTGACAGATTGTGTGTCGAGAATTAGAGTGGAGCATTCCTGTGGCAGCCACGTGTAGGTGGGCGCAGTTAGTTTTTCTAGGTTGCGTAATTTTCCCGCACCTCAAAAACTGCTACAGTTGTTGAGACAGAATTCAAAAATCTCATCCCGTACAAATACCACTCGGAGACCATCTATTTGAACCTATTTCTACAAGTGTACACAATTTTTAGCCAATTGCAACACGGTATCTAAGAACACTTTGTTTGAAAGAAAACCCACATCGTTAACTCTTTCACTTTTTCCACAAGGGATGGTACGGTCGTCATCGTGTCCGGCTAAATGAATATTTTTTGACAAATTTGATCCACGAAACTCTTCCGAAACACGTGTCATTAAATATCATCATTCTAATTAAATAAAGTTCACGCGGCGTCTGTTTATTCGTTTGTCTGTGTGTCCGTGCGTTAGACACGCTAAATTCCGGTGCAGCATTTTTTTATGAGTGTATCAGCTCATTTCCAGAACAGCTACAATCTTTTCTGAACGGTGTACGGCTACCGTAACCCCTCGCCTTTTTTCTTTGAAATTTCTGAATTTTTCAACCAACTTCTCAAAGATTTTCGTGTATTTTGACGGGTCAACTCTGTGTGATATTGTGAAAAATTGCATCAAAAAGAATGGGGTGAGTATTTTCTTTCTTCTGGTTCTAGGGTTTCCCTGTTCAAGAAAATTGGGTGTTTCTCTAAAGCGTCCTTCTCTTTCGTCTGAATGTAGTTCTAAAGTCTCTTTCCTCCATCTATCATTTTCATCCAGAGAAAACCGCATCGGAAATGAGTGTGTCGAATCATCGCATTCGCCATTCATGGGCAGAAAGAGTGGCAGAAGGACCTCTTGCACACATCTGTCGAGTAGTACTAGTCGGCAGACGAAGGGACTCTGCTCGCCGACCCTCTTCCCCTCACACGCCCCTCACGGCCTTTTTCTATCGATTCCAACTGGAATAGTACGCGAGTCGACGGAGACGCAGTCATTCCGCTCACTCTGCACTCACACGAAGACAGTGTGTCCCACTGAGAGACAACGGTCGATTGGGACTGCGCTCTCCCCGCTCACCCCTCTCTGCGGTCTGTTTGTCCACTCCGACGAGACCTCCGTTCGCTTACTACCCCGTTTTCTCGTTATTTGAGCTGTTTTTCTTCGATTTCTTTCGCTTCTCTAGGTTTTGAGCATACTTTACAAAACTTAAGATTTTATGTTTCCGTATAGACTTTCAAGTTTTGAATCAAATTGCTAGTCTATTTTGGTTTCTGAAATCTAACTTTTCTAGTTATCGCTATTGGCTTTCAATTCTACCAGTCTCCCATCTCAAAATTCAATTACGAAAATAACGAAGTTTGCCTGATTTCATTACGTTTTGCTTGCAGAGCCAATGACTGACGACTATTCCGACGACACGAAGCCGCAATCGCAGCAAGGAGTCAAGAGAACTCAGGATGTTTCCGACGGGCCAGCCAACAAGAAAGCTCACTTCGGACAGGAAGAGGAAGGTGGTGGTGATCATTTGGCCATCAAGATTCTGATTCCGTCGAATGCCGTCGGAGCAATTATCGGGAAAGGCGGAGAGGCGATGCGCAATTTGAAGAACGACAACAATTGCCGTGTGCAGATGAGCAAGAACAGCGAGACTTATCCTGGTGAGTATACTTTCTTGATTTTCCTATTCTCAATGTTCAATATTAGGAACCTCTGAGCGTATCTGCCTCGTCAAGGGACGTCTCAACAACATCATGGCTGTTATCGAGTCGATACAAGACAAGATCCGCGAGAAATGCGCCGATCAGACTGGAACTGACGCGTTCGACCACAAGAATACCTCCAGAGGAGCCGAGATCAAGATCGTCATGCCGAACACCTCAGCTGGAATGGTCATTGGAAAGTCAGGAGCCAACATCAAGGACATCCGTGAGCAGTTTGGATGCCAGATCCAAGTCTACCCGAAGGCCGGATCCGTTGAGGCGAAGACTTCTCTGGAGAGAGTCGTCACTGTTGCTCATGACGAGATGCAGGTTAGTATCTCAGTTAAAAACCGAATCACAAGTTACTGTTTTAAGTTTCAGGCTCTGCTTCAAGCAGCTGCTCGTGTCCTCGAGAAGGTCGCTTCTGACCCACACCACTCCTCCGAAATCAACAAAGAAGACTTTGGAAAGGGATCTGGACCGAACGGATCTTCTGGATCAGGCCCGTCTGGCCCAGGTGGACCGTCCTCGAACACTCCGTTCTCTTCGACTCCAGCTTTCAACGGCTCGTCGATGAACGTCGGTTCTGCTGGTTTCGGACCATCCCAGTCTGGATACGGAGGACAAGGACAGTTCGGAGGACCCGCTTTCGGGAATGGAAACCCGAACAACAAGTATCCGATGAACGGATTGGGAAACAATGAGGTATAGCATGCGATGGAGTACACTAAGAACATGTCCAATTTTCAGCTGCTCTCGTTCCTCGATAACCTTCAATCCACTCTGCGCACCTCGGGATTCAACGAGCAAAGTGTTTCTGAGGTCATGCAAGCTATGCAGGTACGGAGATACACATGGTCCAGAATCTGATCTTTCCTTTTCAGGTTCTCGCTAAATACAACATCATGGGCTTGGGACTCGGTCTTGGAGTTGCTGCCATGGCTCAGATGCGCACTGGACAGGAGTCTCAGATGCCATCGAATCACGGATCGGCTGGCTTCGGCGATGGATATGGCGGTGGCCAAGGAGGTCCAGGGGGACCAGGGGGTCCACAGGGCGGAGATCAGGTACGAACGGAACGAAATGAAAGAGGAAGAGGAGGAGGAAGGGTGATGGCGAGAGCCGCCAGACGGAGGTTCTGAACAGGCTTCTGACTTGGATATCCCCTGGGAAACCTCTGAAAATCATCAGAATCCGCCGCAACACCCGCAGAAATCCAACCATTCTCCCCGTATCTTGTCCGGAAATCAAATCGACTCTCACCATCTCACCTCATTCTTCCTTCCACTTTTCTTTCATTTCCCTTCTTTATCCTTCCTTAAAAGTATGAAATCTCAAAAATCTCACAAATTTAGGCAAGTTTTACTCAGTTCCTGTTAAGATCTTTGATCTCTTTCTTGTAAAATATCACGAAAACTATAGAAACATTCCATTGAAAAAGTACACTGGCAGATCTGTTTCCCCATCCGATCTCTGCCATTCTCCGCTAATCCCGCCCATTTTTCAGTCTTACTGGCGTCGATGAAGTGATCCGTGAAGTGATCCTCGAATCCACTCCGATCCCCTCTGTGTGTGTCTCCAGAATCTCTCTCCATCCCTTTGGTTTCTTCACTCTCCGTCCTCTTTTTATCTTCCTTTATTCAATCGTTTATTTATTTTCCCCCACCTATATCTGTCTCTTCTAAAGTAGTCACTCTTCCTATCTATCCAAAGACTGTCACAGTATTCAAAACAATCCTCTCTTTATCTCTCTCTTTCTCTCGGCAGCAACACCAATAAATCCATCTACCCATACATCTTCTTTTCTGTTTTGCCACTTCCAAGGTACCACATCATTCCACTCTCCAAATACTTTTTCTCCACTTGATGTTGTGCTTCTTTGTCCTTTTTTGAATGCTGTTTGCTTCTTTCCCCAATTTCAGACTTTTCTTGGGGAAACTCATTATCATTTCAGACTTGTGATTCCCCAAAGCTTGTCTCTATTCTTCCAGAACTTGGGGTTCCGCATCTTCCCTTTCTAATCTCTTTCAGGATTCCAATCATTCTCTCCATCCACCTCCGTGCTCCATATCCCAAATGCCCACCCAGATCTTCGTCTCATTCCTGCGACCATCTATCCCACTGCCTCCATCACCATCCTCTGCACAATCCTGAAAAATTTCTCTGCAATTTCTTCGAAAACTTTAGTCTATTGAAAAAAAAGTAATAGAAGCTCCATTCCCGCGCACCTGCCAAATCTAATGAAAACAAGTCACTTATGCCGGGATTTTCTGAAAATTGTATTAGCAAGCTTGTTGGTGAAGTTTTTCTCTTCATTTACATCGAATTCTCAAACATTCATATCCCGATTGTCTTTTAATAATCCCCCGGAACCTCTAATCCCGTCCGTCTGAACCTTCCCGTTCCGATTTCTCAAATCTTTCATTCCCGGTTTCCAAATACTGAAATTCCTCGTTTTCAGTGTCAAGAATGGCTACTTCCGCTCGTCTGAAAGAAGCAGTCGATTGTGAGAAAAAGGCAGAGGAATGGTATGAGAAATGAGAACAAGACGGTTACACAGTTTCTGTTTCAGTTTGAAAACGTCGATGTTGAAGTTGAAGCTGAAGCCGGACTTTGATGGAGCCGCATCGGCGATGGAACGGGCTGCAGTGTGCTACAGGAATGCGCAGGATCCGAAGAAAGCTGCAGGGAGTCTGCTGAAAGCCGCAGAGTACTACGAGCAGAACAGGAATCTGTTCCATGCTGCGAAGTAGGGTTTTCATGAAGAGGCAAAGCTTAACAGCATGATTACAGAGCCCGTGAAGGAGCCGCGATGCTTCTCCGTGACATCAAGGAGTTCACTGAAGCAGTCACTCTATTCGAGAGAGCCATTGACGGTTACGCGGAATCTGGAAGTCTCGACACTGCAGCCATGACCGTCGAAAAAGCCGCCGATGTCCTCAAGAACGAGGATCCACGCAAAGCACTCGCCGTGAGTTACTGGGCTCTTTGCTTTTTGTAACGTTGTTATAACATTCATAGTTCAGATCTACCAACGTGGATTGGCCCTTGTCCAGCAGTCGGATCGCGCAAAAATGGCCAGTCAGTTCTTGAAGCAGATCACCAAACTCAATCTGCAGCTGAACGAATACAAAGAAGCACTGGCGACGATTCGCGAGGAAATTGAGAAGTTCGTCGAGATCCGAGAGTACCCACGGATTGGCCAGCTGGGAATCGGACTCGTTCTCGTCGATCTGGCTCTCGAGGACTCTGTGGCTGCTCTGAAAGACTACGGCTGGGTGATCAGTCAGTCTCCAGATTTCCAGCATTCGGAAGACGGACGTGTCTGCGAGAACCTCATCGGATACTACGACGCCGGAGACGACGAAAGCTTCCAGAATGTTCTCAAGTGCGGTGCGCTCCGCTCGATGGACAATGAGGTAAGAACTGACTGAAAACGAGTTCTGATTTCTGAATTTCCAGTACCTCCGCCTCATGAAGACCCTGAAAGCACCGGCCGACAGTGCGGCGGTGGCTGCTGCTCTCGAAGATGAAGAAGACGAGGGACTGTGCTGAACACGCAACTATTCTTGTAAATAACAACATTCCGATGACAATAATTTATTTCCCGTTTAACTTATTGACTGCTTCTGTGTCTGTATGTTCCATTCTTTCACTTGAATCTAGATAAAACATTTGTTTAGCGTACTTTTCTTGATCCTGCTTCGAAATTCGTGATCCGAGGACCTTCTCACTTGACCCATTTCCACCAGTCCAGATAGTTCCCCGACTCATTCGTTCTGCTTCTGGATGCTTCTCTCATCCATTTCTATTCTATAATTATGATCTTTTTGATGGATTCCGCTACAGAAATGTGAAGGTAATTGGCGTATAATTGAGGGGAATAAGGTAAACTGACGGATCACATTGAGTGTCACGTGGGTTTTCAGACGAGACAAAACGAAAAGTTGCCATCCTCAAGCATCCACCGTAACTTGCTCTAGAATGAAGAATTCGTAGTTTCAATCCGTGCCTACCGTAATCTTGCACTCACTTCACTTTCACCTCTTTTTCTGTTTTTTATTCCGCAACGAAAGAATAACAAAGGAGCGAATCAGAGAGACAATTCCCGTTTCGTCGTGCGATTCTCTCACTTTTTCTGCCCGCTTTTCCACCCGAAGACCCGCTTTTCGGTCGACTGTTTGAGTGTCGAAAATGCGGCGTATCCGCTTCAATTATCCTCTCTCCTCCTCAGAAATGGGCGGGACAGAGTCTCCAGAAACCAGATATCAATGGATCCCGTTTCGGATGATCGCGGGCACGACGAAACAGTTGCAAGTGGGCCCGGGGACGGGTCTTCTTATGCAATCCACACCGTATCATGTTAGCACACCTCTCTCTTCTTGTCTCCTTTTTTCCGATATCGATGAGATAATCATGTCTCGCAAGCTTCCTCCTGATCGATTTTGACATCTCGAAACAATTCTAGTCATTTTGAGACTCTTTCTGAACATCTGTTGGCCTCTCAGCTTTCTTGAACTTTACAATCAGTTAACAGCCGAAACTTGCCTAATCTATCCTTGCACCGGGTCACATGTTTCCAAAGTAGGACTATCTACCGTATCAGTCCAGCTGTGTCTTTCCAACGTCTCGTTGTGTCATCCTCCCTTTTCCTATATCATACGGATCTTATTACGCATAGTTTGTCGATTAGGTAGATTCAGGAAGTGAGTTTGATGTCTTTGTGTTAGTTTCGGTGTTAATGGAAACATTCGTTCAAAACCATCGTCACAGTACTCTCCATTTACTTTCAGCAGAAACAACATCTTGTATCCCAGTCTGCTTCTTTGTGACAAAGAGGTTGCCATAGAGTAATAAGACAAGTTTCGTGGTTGTTTCCCTCTCAAAAACCACTCGAGTCCCTTGCAACTTGGTTGCCCGATCCCTTGATTCCCTCCTCGACTACGCAACAATCCATCTTTCCCGGCGCCTTTCTGTCTGTTGGAATCTGCGAGAACACACTGAGAAGTGTACTTTTCCGCACGTGTTTTGAACTTTAGTTCGAGGACTGCATTCTGATCACTTACTCTCTGATGGATAGATTCAGGAACTGTTACTGACAGTGTTCAGGTTATCCCCACTTCAAAAAGTGAAAGAATGCAATCTTGCTCTAATCGTAATATCTGCATTTGCAACAGAGCGCCCTTTCCACGTGATTTTTGCAAACCAGTTTTTCAAGGACACTGCAGTGCAACATCTTCTTATAATTGAAACAACGAAAAAGAGAATTGCCAACTGCCAACAGACAATCTCACTATCAAGTTTTCCTTCTCCGAATTTCAAAAAAAAAAACCTCCTAATATCTCGAAGTGTGTGATGCAAACGCGCTCCTCTGATAAACCAGCTTCGCCTCTTTCTCCATATCACTTCCTCCTTCAGTCCGTCGGTTTTCGATGCATATCTCCTCGCGTCAAGAATAAAAAACCGGTCCTACTCCTTGTGGCCCTCTGTCTTTTTCCTATTCATACTCTCATTTCCGCCCCTTATTTTATATGTCGCTTATTCAATTATCTCATCTGAATATCCGTTTTAAGAACACTTAGGTTTTTTACTTATTCTAAAAAAACTGCTCAGGAGCTGATAAGTATGTAAGGGGTCCCGAAGTCATTTTAGAAGGGGCGTGGCTTACTTTTAGAGATAACTGTACAGATAACGACAGTCTTTACCTTGAATCATCTCCGCAATGCAGTCACGCCCATTATATCTCGTAACTGATTAGACTCCTACATCTTTCAGTTGAGTTTCTGAACTTAAAAAGTACAAACAAAAGTGCTCACATGGACACACAAACACACAAACCCTAACAGGTCTCTCCTTCATTACTTCAGTCCTCCTCTCTCTTCTCCGGATTTATCCAGTATCCTCCATTTCACAAATTCAAACACCTATCCATTTTCTGGTGCCTCCCGCCCGTTTCTGATCCCATTTTCGGTCCGATTTGCCTCGGCTAATTAATCATTTTCTCTCTTTTTCTCTCCCTCTCTTCTCGTTTTCTTCGCTCCCCGAAACCCATTAATTTCGAATTGTCGACACTCGGAATCTTCTCATTTCCATCACTTTTCCTCTTTTCGACACGTTCCTGATACAGTATTCCTGGACATTTTCAGGTCAACAAACCGACTCGAAAAATGAGGAGTTTGAGGTTTTGCGCCGTCCTGGCACTCGTTTCAGCCATTTCTGTTGTTGTCATTGCACAGAGTGAGTTATGAAAGGTTCTGGAGCTTCCCGAAAGCTTCACAACAGCTTTGAGTCTTTCTGATTCGCTTCTCAACCATAATTTTTCCAGGATCCCAACAATCAGTCATCGCTGATCTCGGTAAGCTGATCGTCGACAACTGTCCGCCAATGCTGTGTACCGGACTGGATTGTGCTGTGGTCACTGAGAGAAACGGGTGCCAGGTGGGTGCATTCTTCTATTTTCCATTTGAAAATATCTCAGAGGAGAATCTGAGAAAACCATCAAATGGAGGATATGTTAAGTGGAAAGGAATGGGGTGAAAGAGTGACCGAAACAGAAAACAAACAGGTTTCGTTCTCTTTGTTTCGGATTAAAATGGATGTGAAGAAGTAGTAAAAGTGGAACACTGAATGGGAGAAAAAGAACGGAGTGAGGCAGTGAAAAATGGACAAATGGGATCAGATATTGCAACTGTGGGGGATTAGAAGGGACATCTATGATTTGAAACATGACCTCAAAAATTAAACACAGAATTACCCTTCATTTCCTCGAATAATCAATTTCCAGTTGTGCGCCTGCCCAATCGGTTCCCCATCTCGTGGCTGCGACCCAATGCCATTCATTCTCTGGCACGACCTCATCGTAAACGGATGCCCGAACGTGACTCTGAACAGCAGAGACCCAGCCCAGAAAGTGCACCGTTGGTTCCGAAGAGTCAACCGATTCACCAACACCGACCAGTGCGAACCCTACATCTTCCCATACTGCCCCGAGTTGGACTTCAATTTGTGGCGATCTCCAAGAACTAAGCAGGTGAGTGTTATGTATTTGAAACATCTGAAATTTGGGACGGAACTCACTTTCAAACAAGCGCAAGTTTCCTTTCTCTTCAAACCCTCTTCGCCTTCCCGCCGTGACTCCGCCCCCTCACACAACGAGTGAGGCGGCTGTCGGAACCCGCGACATGTCCGCTGCGGAAAACGTACATACCCTGCCCGTTCAAGGAATTCTTTAGCTTTGCGCTGGGGCGATAACGTGACCAATGAGGCTTTGCCGAGGTGCGTTTATTGCTGGTTGAAAACTTTTCCCAATTGCCCGCGATGGCCCTTGAAATACAGGTGCCATACGCAATTTTTGAACGCCTCCAGGAGGCAGAAAACATGAGAACCAATAAGAAGGATACCTAGGAAATCTCGGTGCTCTTTCTTCTGAAAAGCACACAATAGATGACTGATTTCTGGAGTATGTTCTTCCTCCAATTCACACGAGTTTCAGGAATGTGAGCTGTACTGTTACTCGATCGATGAGCAGAGAAAGAGAGGAATCATCTAAGAAGTCATCTCGAAGTCTTTTCTTTCCAATCTAGAATTAAAGGAATACTCCACCCATTTTTGAAGTTTTTGAGATTTTGTGATAGAAAAACTCGCCGTGCTCGAAAACCCCTACCGGATGACCAAAAACTTTTTTTTTCGTTTCTGGGCTCCGTTGTGCTCACATGTTTATAAAATTTGAACGGCGCGCGCATTTCTCGTGCACGTGCACGACAGCACGCGAAAGCGCAGACCAAGTTCTAAAGTTCACCGCGGTACCCTGTGCGCGCCATCCTACGCGCATTCTCTTTTGTAATTATTTTTTTATTTTTTCACAATTTCGTTGCATTTTGCTGAATTTTGCCGACTTTTCTCAGTTTTTTTGTCTTCTAATCGTCAAATATTGCTAAAACAACAACTTTCTTGCAGAAAATCGATGGAAAATCGACGAATTCGGCAGAAAATGGCTCCTGCGGCAAAAATTAGATTTCACAGTCGCCGACGTCTTCCAGAATGTTTTAGATAAGTTTTACTTGCTTTTCTTCGAAAAATCAACAAAAAGATGCTTTGTGAATAATTTGCAGGCCAAAAAACAACTTCGACCACCAAAAATCGCCAAATTTTCGAAAAATTTTCGGACGAAAATTCTGAAGTTTCGCTGCAAATCGAAGGAAAACGGTTCAGATGTAAGCTTTTATTATTTATTCAAAGTGGAACTATAAAATTATCAGCTTTCAGACGTCGCTAGCCGTGTCGATGAGCGGAAGTTGATGTATCTGCCTGGAAATTTGGAATTAGTCAGCGATATTGTTTTCTAAAGCGACGATTGCCGGTCGAACGACCAGCTGGTTGTATAAATATGTTTTTAATTTATAAATAATCAAAAAAAAAACGTACATTTGAACTGTTTTCTAATCGATTTCCAGCGAAATTCCGAAATTTTCGTTCGCAAAATTTCGATAAATTGAGGGGTTCCGGCGGTCGAAGCTGTTTTTTAGCCTGCAAATTATCCACAAAGCATCGATTTGTTCATTTTATAAAAGAAAACAAGAAAAACTTATCTAAATCTGCTTTGAAGACGTCGGCGACAGTGAAAGCTGATTTGTGATAAACGAGAGCCATTTTCTGCCGAATTCGTCGATTTTCCATCGATTTTCTGCAACAAAGTTGTAATTTTAACAATAATTCACGAAAAGAAGACAGAAAAACTGAGAAAAGACGGTAAATTTCAACAAATTGCAATGAAATTGTAAAAATATGAATTAAAAAATTACAAAAGAGATTGCGCGTCAAATGGTGCGCACTTGCGTACCGCGGTGAACATTCGAATGCACTGCGGTGAACTTTCGAATCGTGCATATGCACGGCAAATGCGCGCGCCGTTCAAATTTTATAAACATGTGAGCACAGCGGAGCCCAGAAACGAAAAAAAAAGTTTTTAGTTATCCGGGTGGGGTTTTCGAATACGGCGAATTTTTTGAACACAAAATCTCAAAAACTTCGAAAATGGGTATAGTATTCCTTTAATAATAAGTTATTGATCGATTGACCAAGTTCTTCCATCCAATTCTCCAAAAATTCGTCTGAAAACTTTGAAAATTCCCACAAAAAACCGCAGTGCCACCCATCATTCCGTTTTCTCTCTGTTGTTTCTGCAAAAAATCAATGAAAATTCCATTTTTCTAGATACAATTTTACATGAAAAATAACGAGGATTAGGAAAAGTATTAAGACCCACTTTCTCTAAAACCCAAACTTCCCTTGGCACTAGCGCCGAAAGTTTCTCCGATTCGGCTGATTTTTGGCACAAACATGTACCCAGATGAGGTCTTTCAAAAAATGTAACCAAAAAGTTTGTACCAAGTACCTACCAGATTTGGGATCAACGAAACAACTTTTTGGGTAAAAAAATCCAAAAAATTCAAAGTTTGAGATTTTGTTCTGAAACTTTGTACATATGTTTTAGGGTACAAAAAGCATGTTTGAAAATATTTTAAGCTTATGAAACCATCTGGAAGTAGGATTTTTGACATCACTTTTTTGGTTTTGTCTTCCTATCTCGAAAAAAATGTATGGCTGTCTACGGTTTTTATTTTTTTATTTTATTTGTCATGTCTTTGTGCACATTTTGATAGTAAAACCAACTCCCATTTCAACGTCCATCTGGAGATACATAGCTTCAAAGGTGACCCACTTTTCAAAAAAAGTATCACACTAAAAAATAAAAATCTTCATTTTTAGTCAAATTCAATTTTTCAAACTGAAAACGTGTAGGGCATTCCTTGCTGATTATTTTTGTAGTTAATCACTTTTTGATTGCTCTTCTGGTTCTTGAGTTACAGCCGTTTTCCCGAGACGTGTCCAAAGTTGGGGCGCGGCAGCCGGTCGGTCGGGGGGCGGCGGGGGCAAGTCGGCGGCCAAAAGTGGGGTGTGCAAGAATGATTATAACTTGACGGGCAGGCAATATTTTGACAAACGGTCAACTACAAAGTTGTAGCTCTAGAAATGAGCTATTGATTCATGTTATTTGTTAATTAATTCAGCTAACGTGCAACTGTACACAGTAAACTGAACTTTGACAAGTTTCTGAACGTGTAACTTGTTGCATTTGAAAGAAAATAAACAACAAATAACATGAATCAATAGCTCATTTCTAGAGCTACAACTTTGTAGTTGACCGTTTGTCAAAATATTGCCTGCCCGTCAAGTTATAATCATTCTTGCACACCCCACTTTTGGCCGCCGACTTGCCCCCGCCGCCCCCCGACCGACCGGCTGCCGCGCCCCAACTTTGGACACGTCTCGGGAAAACGGCTGTAACTCAAGAACCAGAAGAGCAATCAAAAAGTGATTAACTACAAAAATAATCAGCAAGGAATGCCCTACACGTTTTCAGTTTGAAAAATTGAATTTGACTAAAAATGAAGATTTTTATTTTTTAGTGTGATACTTTTTTTGAAAAGTGGGTCACCTTTGAAGCTATGTATCTCCAGATGGACGTTGAAATGGGAGTTGGTTTTACTATCAAAATGTGCACAAAGACATGACAAATAAAATAAAAAAATAAAAACCGTAGACAGCCATACATTTTTTTCGAGATAGGAAGACAAAACCAAAAAAGTGATGTCAAAAATCCTACTTCCAGATGGTTTCATAAGCTTAAAATATTTTCAAACATGCTTTTTGTACCCTAAAACATATGTACAAAGTTTCAGAACAAAATCTCAAACTTTGAATTTTTTGGATTTTTTTACCCAAAAAGTTGTTTCGTTGATCCCAAATCTGGTAGGTACATGGTACAAACTTTTTGGTTACATTTTTTGAAAGACCTTATCTGGGTACATGTTTGTGCCAAAAATCAGCCGAATCGGAGAAACTTTCGGCGCTAGTGCCAAGCCTCTTCACAAAAAGTTTCGGATTTACAGAAAGTGGGTCTTAAGTACACAATAACAGTAACCGTCATGGAAAAAGGGGCGGGTCATATGGAATACTGTAGTTCTCGAAAGGGGACCGGTATGTAAAGCAAGCAGACATCTCAGCGGGAATTTCAAATTTCTAATGAGTGGGGGACAAGAAAAGAAACATGCAATAAGTGACTAGAAGAATCTAAAATTTTTTTAGTGGATCCGTTGAGTGATTACGTGACGAGTTTTCCTTGCGGAGTCCACTGAATACACGAGATGATTACGAAGGCGCAGAACGGGAAAATGGCTGTGACGATGAAGAGATACGTGTAGCCGATGGCTTTCAGGTAGAACTGGGATACTCCGGCCAGCAGGACACCACTCATGGTCTGGAAAGAGCTGCGTTTTGCATGAATGGCATTGTACAGTTCTCACTGTGGACAGGATCAAATATCCGTAGTTATTGGCCTTGTGTCTGTTTCCAAAGCACTTGACTGTCGCCGTGATGAAGAGTGCGTGAGTGGCTCCCATGCAGATAAATGTGCCTACCAACTGGAACATTCTGATGTTTTCTGGTCATTTATCTTATTTCGGCTTACCCAGAACAGGTATGCCATCTTTCCGAGTTCCCTGGTCAGCGGCATTGTCAGAAGGAACACACTAGCGAGACATGTGGCAGTGGACAAGGCAATCTGGAAACTCGTACGATCCGTCAGATATCCCCAGCCGATTCGAGCAATCGCGTTGGCCACAGAAGCAACAGAGAAGGCGACGGCCATGAAGAAGTCGTCCTCGATGAACGATTCGGCGTACGTCTGGAAATATTGAATAGGGAAAAAAGGGAATGGGAAATACTTTGTAGAGGTTGTAGAACATGTTGGCGTAAAAAGAGCAACAGAATAATGCGGCGAAAAGACAAAAGAACGTCGGAGAGCGAAGCATCTCACTCGGAGTCAGCTGGATTGTCGTGTCTTCGTCTGAAAGATTGGATTGGTACTGATACGAATACTTTACGCTGTACCATTATCAAATACCGGCCGCTCGAAATCTTCATCTTCTTCTTCACTGTCATTGCCGTTTGTTATCGATTCAGTAGATCGGGATTTCTGAAAAATGGAGTATATATATTTAAAACTAGAACAATTTTCTCAATCACAATCACCAAAACAGTAAAGTAGTCATGCAATGCGCTCATTTGTTACAGGTTCGAAACTGTTTAAAGGAACACTTCAGTTCCTAGTGATCATGCTTCTAGAAGTCAAACCATGCAGAATAAGAGTAATCAAGACTGTTAGAAGGTACACACAACACTCAGAAACTCTTTGAAAAGCGGACCGCGGGGGATTCAGTCGGCGACGCGGCTTGTTCTTCGACTCGAACTCGGCTGTACGAGACTCCAGAATAACGGGCAGAAGCCGTGGAAGACGCGGAGAAAATGTAATCGGACAGGGAGCCGAGGCCCGAATGACGGATCTGAGGGAACGGATCTGGTTTGGGAAGGAAAGAGATCTAGACTAGAGAGAAGTTTGAGTTCAGTGACCTAGAAACCGCGTGGTTTGCATAGTTAGGTCACAACAAGTCTTCATTCTGTTTTTCGGGTAAAAACTCACTCGGAACGGTGGATCACAGACAACGATGATGGCGATTGCTTGCATGACTCCGTATATTACAGCAAGTTTTGAAAACAGCGAAGGGACTCGGACGAGAAGTTCTTGTTGCACAAAGTATCTGAAAAGCTGATGACATCTGGAAATTGTAGAATAGAAGAGCCTACCCGTCTTTTGTTGCTGGAAGATTCTGTGGGTTGACTATCATTGTCTGAATCGGAGCAAAAATCGAGGACGAGAGTCCGAATCCGGCGGCGACAATTCCAGAAACCACTCCGATTTTATCGGGAGCCCACTAAGATAGAAACTTCGATGAAGCCTATTGTTCGGAGATCACTCACGTTAATGGCCGTGGAGACTGCTGTGACATACGCGATTCCGGATCCCAGACCGAACAGAAGGCCGTAGGTAATAAAGAAAAGGGCAAATGAGTGCTGGATGGCGTACGCGGACAGGGCGACACTCGAACTGCAATGAGTACTGTAATTGGGGATTTTGTCTGGTAGACTCACGTTACGAGAGAACATCCGATAAAGGCGGAGGTCCTGGGACTGAACATGCTGGAAGTGAGTCCGCCGATAACCATGGCAAACGGGAAGCAGCCCTGGAACGTGGGAATCCACATCATGTGCTCTATTCGGACCGTCGGATCTGTGAAGTTCCTCATGTAGGAAGCCATGTACGGCAGCATGTTGCCTGAAAATGATGCATAAGAGGAAAATATATGTGTAAAACATACCGAATGTGTGATAAGTGCCGATTGTGAGATGGATGGAGACGGCTCCGAACAGGATAACACATATCCGATTGAACGGCGACAACTGGTAGATGGTGTCTGCGATCGGATCCCGCCGCCTCCGACATGACGACATCTGGAAAAATAGTAAAGTATTAGGTGATTTCAGTGCTCAAAAATAGGAAAACGTATTGTTTTCTGAGAATTGGGACGAGAAAGTGAAAAGTTAGGGAGACTACTGTAGAGATTGAGGTGCGCATTGTGCGCAAGCACTGTTTTCTGCAAACACCGCAGCCTACCGTAGTAAAAACATTTTTGCACAAAACTTTTGCAATTTGTTTTTGTTTCCAATTACTAAAAATTTTCTACGATTTCGTGTATTTTTCTGCGCGCAAAACATATATTCCTGTAAAAAGTTCATTGACCATTCAAGTTTTCAACAAAACTCGGTCGTTTTGTGCGTTTTCCACCCGATAAGCTTGCAACAAACCGATAAGAGACATAAAATAGGAAGTGCGGCCAGAGCGACCAGCAGAAAATGCGAAGAACTCATAGTAGCTACTAACCTTGGCAGAAGATTTGATTGTTATGTATATGCGCTTCTTATTCTCTTTTTCACCCCGTCTAATCGCACTATAGTACACGACAATAGTGTTCGGAAACCGGAAAACGAGAAGAAACGCGGCGGAAGGTTGAGATGAACAAACCGGGCCGATCCAGCTTCTGATTGGGAGAAGTCAAGAAAACAAGGCAGAAAGTAGAGGAAAAAGAGGTCGGAAGGTAAATTTTAAGAAGAAAAAGAGTGAAAAGTGATAAGATGAGACCCTCGTCGGCCGATAACAGCCGTGTTTTCTTTCTGTTTTTTGGATGTTCAAAGTGCGGAGATTGGACTGCGCCGCCCGGTTTTTGACGAATTTCTGATTCAACCGGCCGATTTTTCAAGCGAATTTGGAGAATTGGAGGCGGAAATTGGGGAATAACAAGTAGTTTCTGTCTGGGGGACCTAATTAGGCAGTTGCAGTAGACGCATAAAATTCACTAAATTGGCTATTCAGTTCATAGAAATTTTTGAGAATGCGCGCGAAATTTCCAAAAATATTTTATGAAAATCATAAAAAAGCAAAGTAACGAAAAGTTCTCATAGAAAATCACCAATAAGGTGATAAAGAAATGTGGGCCCGACCCACACATCGTTTCACAAATTCATCAATATACTAATAAATAGTGAGAGAGTCCCGAAAAGGAGCTCTTCGAAAGAGTACAAGAAACGGAGAGACCGCAGACACTCGGCTTTTCCGATTTTCTTAGCGCTCCAGTGCTCACTTCAAACCGGCCGTTTCCATCGATTTTCACCACCGGGTTTCTTCATTTTTATAGAGGTTTCTTTTGTTTTCGGCGGGTTTTATTTGCAGAGTTTTATCACTCGCACGTTGCTTTTCATCGGAACACCCGCCCGTTCTCTCTCTTTTCCAGTTTCCCTTTCTGAAAACAGATACGGTCGGTGCCGACTGCTTGTCCGGCCCTGCGTACCGCGGTGTTTGCGTACTTTGTCGCCGAATTTTTGACCGCCGATCAGCCGAAAAAGTGATTAGAATTCTGCAGAGAAGTGCAAGTTTTGTGTATGATTCTGTCTCCGTTCTTGCCGAGACACATTTAACTCACTGATTTCTGTCAAATATGTTCTACATCTTTCCGCTTTATCTTTGATTTCTCTGATTCCCTTAACTGCGTCAATTTGTGTAATCAATCAATAAGCTGCAATATCTCTCGTTGGCTTGCGACCCGTTTCCGGTTTTCATACCAGTCGATAACTTCAATGTGTTATGACTATCCATTTTCTCACGTTTCTCAATGATTCTAACTATTCCCTTCGGTTTATGCCCCCTCTCCATCCGACCTGCTCACACAATTCATATATCTGTGCATTTCACTGAATTCCAGCTCTGTTTCTCAACTGTATTGCGAAATAGGTCTTCCCTTTCCGTGTTTCGTTCAAAACTGCCCAGTGTCTACCTAGAATTCTCCAATTCCCCAGAGAAATTACCCGGAAAAACAAAGAAATTGGCTCCCGAATCTTTAGAAAAAACTAATTTCCTCTCTTCATTTTCGGTTCAGTCCTCTCGTTTCTGGATTTCTCTTCCCAACTTCACTAAGTGTGATTCTCAATTTTCTGTTCTCAAAGAGAAATATGGCTGAGAGAATATAACCTTGAAGAGAGAAAACCGGACAATTCGAGAAAACATGATGTCATTCACACCGATTTCCTCATTTTCCATGTTCGCTCGTGTTTCCCGTTCCTGAAACCATATTCTTTCTAAATCTCGGATATGTTACAGAAATTCGAAATGTTGGGTGAAGAAGTGTTTGCGAATCCGCTGCAGCCGGCAGAAGAAGAAGAACCATCGACAGAAGTGTCTCTGAATGACGAAGATGACACGTTCCGCACCGCCCGCACGGATCTCACACTGAAGGAAGAGTCGAAGATCGAGGAATCGAAGGCCGACGTGACCGAGGAGAAGGAGGAGACATACTCGTCGCAGATCGAGAACCGTAATGTGAGTATTTTGTTCCAACTGAAAAAAAGTGGGATTGTCTGCTCATAGTTAAAGAAAAAACATGGAAAACATCCCCTCAAAATATTATTGTTTTTTTCTGGAATCCAAATAGAATCCTAATTGGAAAACAATTTGTCCCAGGACTGTATTCCCAAGAGGAGATAATTTCGAAATATACGATTCTTCCTCAAAAAACACGGTTTCCGTATTTTGCATATCAATTTTTGCAAACGACTGATATAAACCACTGACAGGGAACGAGAGAATGTGAGAACAGGAGAGACAGCAGACAGTGCGTGTCTTCCATTCCTATCATAGTCCTACGTGTCGCATGTATTGACAGTCTTTATGTTTTATTGAGAGTCAGTCAGAAACAGCCAAAAAGAGAGTGTTCTAGTGATTTTTTGTTGCATTTATTGATTTTTGACCATTCAGTTTATGCTAACATCGGTTGTTTGATCTAGTTTTTATGCAAATTTGGAAGAATTCGGAGAATTGAAACTTTCAACATACTTTTCGAATCTCTAATTTCCAACGTTTTCAGCATCGCACAGAGGAGATCAACATTGACATGGACTCGGTGGATGCGATTCTCGTCGACATCTCGGATGCTCTTTCGGAGAGGGACAAGGTGAAATACACGGTGCACACGAGAACGCGCCTGCAAGACATGAAACCGGAGACGGCGGTGGTCCGGGAGCACGAGGAATTCCTGTGGTTGCATGGAGTACTCGAGGAGAACGAGGCGTATGCTGGATTCATTGTAAGCTTTTTGAGATTTGTAAAGCTTGAAATGCATTTATCACACTTTTAGATTCCTCCGGCACCTCCAAAGCCAAACTTCGACTCTTCTCGTGAGAAACTTCAGAAACTTGGCGAAGGAGAAGCGACGATGACAAAGGAAGAGTTCCTGAAGATGAAACACGACTTGGAACAGTGAGTTCTACTTGTCGTCCAGTGTTACTATAGTTTTCTTGCAGGGACTACTTGGCCCAATTCAAAAAGACAGTTGCCATGCACGAAGTGTTCCTCCAGAGAATCGCCGCTCACAAAGTATTCAAGAACGATCCGAACTTCCGAATCTTCCTGCAGTACGAGAACGAAGTGAGTTATTGTATTCCGAATTCAACTCATTTTTCGTTATTCAGCTCTGCGTTCGTGGAAAGAACAAAAAGGAGCAGGTGGAGTCATTCTGGAAGAGATTCACGCAGTCTGCCGATGAGGTGTTGCTCTCCGGACAGAAAGACGTGGACGAGTTCTTCGAGAAGGAGAAAAACTACATGGTCGAGTACAACATCCATATCAAGGAGGCGGCCGCTAAGTCGGAGAAGCTGATCCACGCAAGGAAAAGTGAGTGAAAGGATTGGAAAGAAATGCTGATAAAGAGAGGGTTCAGATGTCGTGATGGCTTTCTCGAAGATCGGGGACAGTTTCGAGCGAATTGCCCGCGGAGAGCCGAATAAGCAGCTGGCACGGACATTCGCTCAGGGAGCAGATGCCATGTGTAAACTGAAAAAGGTGAGTAGATCCGCAGAAGAATTCCCTTATCATTACGTTTTGTTTCAGGTGGAATCACGTTCGGCGAACGACGAAGAACTGAAATTGGGCGACACTCTTCACTATTTCGCCCGTGACACGCAGGCCGCCAAGGATCTACTGTACCGGAGAATGAGGTGTTTGGCCAATTACGAGGCGGCCAACAAGAATCTGGAGAGAGCCCGTGCCAAGAACCGAGAGATCCAGAAGGCTGAAGCTGAGCAGTCCGATGCTTGCAAGAAGTTCGAAGACATCACGGGACTCTCGAAGACAGAACTGAAGGAACTGAAGACCAGAAGAGTCCAGGCATTCAAGAAGAACCTCACGGATCTGGCGGAGCTTGAAATCAAGCACTCAAGGGTGAGTATTCGGTTATCAATCAATCGAAATCTTATCTTCCTTTCTTTCCAGGCCGAGATCTCTCTGCTCACTGACGTCGTCGAACGATTGAAGAATTCGCCGTAAATAGTTCCAAAGTCTAATTTATTCCAAAAACCATGGATCAAAGGGTTCTCCATGTAAATAATGGTCTATCAACTCGTGTAATTTATCAGATTTTCTCACATTTCTCATAATTTATTTCTATCCAATTTGTTTGAAGTTTCCCATTTCTCTCACAGATTTTTCATATTTCTTATGCAATTTTCTTCAGTTTTCCCTCCAATTTTCTGGTGGTGGCCCGATTGATTCCCTCCAAAATGTGATATTCCCAGCCCATTGATCTATCGATTTTCCTCCGATTTCTCTGTGAAATTTTAATATATTCTGGTCCTGCCTCTTTCTGTTTCCCCGCCTCAATCCCCCATGAATTTTGCATTTTCCGTCCGGAAACTTCGGAATTTTCGCTTCGAAACGATCAGCCACCGATTAAATTTCTTCTTTTTTATGTTGCCCAGCGGTCGAAAAGTCCCGCTTGAAATACCTTTACAACACGATTTCAGTACTTTGTTTTTTTTGTTTTTTCTAACCTGAATTTGGAAAAATTAGAGTAGGAATTGAGGATAAGAACATCATCAACTTAGGCGGAGTCTATGTCTCGTAACAGAATCTGAGACTCAAGCCCCGCCCATTTCTTTCGAAAGCCTCTTCTTGAACACCTGAATCAACACAAGATTCCCCATCGAAACATGTTCCCTTTAGGCCGTCATGAGTGTTTACAAACATGATTCACCCCAGAATTACACTCAGAATCTATGTCATTTGACCATCAGAATTCAGTTTCCCACGAATAATTGATTTGTGTGACGTATTCTGTAGTCCGAAAGATACCGTATCAATCGTATTGACCGTGAGAAAATAAGTAGAATCACAAGAGGAATGACGTCATCCGTCGCCCCTTTTCAAATGTTTTGTTGGTCTTCTAAAAACAACCGAATCGGTGTGTGATACTGTCCGAAACACGGATTCTTGAGACGTTTCGGATACCGTAACACACTGAAAGTTTTGAAGCAAAGTTGCAAATTGATTCTCAAAAGATGTCAATGTTACACAAAAACTCTTGAAAACCATGAAATGTTCTGTTATCTCTTTCGAAAAAGAATCCAATCTAAGTTTCCCACCCCAAATGTTCATTTTGCTCTCTGCAAACCGCGAATGTCCAATTATTCTCACTTCTCCTATCCTGTCTCTGACCAGAATCTATTTATAGATCCTCTATCTTCTTTTTTCGGTATTCAACTGGTCTTCTTTACGAAAATATCACTATTTGTCATTCTTATCACTTTTCTACTTCACCAAACTCTCCGTGAGAAGGTTACATTCACTATGACGAATCTTCTGAATTCTGTGCAAAAGACAACGACTCACCATTCTGTCTCATCCTTCATTCTTACAGAAGTCGACGTTCGTGCACCCGTGAGCAGCTGCCAGAGCAATGAGTTCATCGAATTTGGCAGCTTCCGAGGTGTCGTCGACCGGTTCCGGGGGAGGAGCCACGGCTGCGACGACGGCGTCACCGAATCCGTCGATCGCCTCGTCGAATCCACCAGCACCGGCTGCCGACGGATCTCCGATTGCCAATGCTGCTGCCGCATCCGCCGCCGTCGTCGCCACTCTGAACCCGGCCGATCGGTGGCCCACCGAGCCGTCGGCCTACAAACTCGACGAATCCATCGGAGTTGGAGCCACAGCTACAGTTTTCACGGTGAGGAATGAGTGAATATTAGAGTAAAAGGGGAGAGTGAGAGGAGAAAAGTTGTATTGTGAGAGAGAATGCAAAGATAGGGTGAGAAGAAGGTTCAGAGGTAATTGCTAGTGTGACCGAACTTACATTAGGTGATCTATTACGGCAAGTCGAACCCCCCTTTCTTCCCTCGCTGAACTGTACGAGTTTTGAACAAAAACAATGGACGAAAAAAAGGTTTCGAAAAACACGGTATAACATTGAAAAGAAACGAGAAATCGAATCGTTGAGAATAATCTGAATTTCAACAAAACAATTCAAAACAGTGCCAAAAATCCAACCTCAATCATCGGTTCGGATATATGAAATGCAGGGCCTAAACTTGTCTCCACGACTCCATCTGCTCAGTGGCGTGCCATTGACACAGTTGCTGGCGCAGGAGAGAGAAAGAGAGCGACGGAGTGGGCGCAGTGGTCACGTGTGGTTCGGAAAGACAACACGGTCACTCGGAGGGGAGAGCGGGAAAGATTTGGGAGCGGATTAGGATGAGAAGCCGTGGAATATGTGCTTTTTTAGAGAGAGACCTGAAAAGTAATAAACTTTGGGAACATATAAGAATGACGTCTTCAAGTAACCGAGCTTCATGAAATGACATATTGGCAGAGAACGAATCGTAGCGAAATAAAAAGCCCAGCGAGATATAAAAGTTGGCATAGAGCTTTTCATTGAAGAAGAGAGTATTTTCAATTGAACATAGCCTTTTACAACGATGAGAGAAACGAAAACAAGCACAAAATTGAGCTGTGTTTTCCCTACTCATATCTGACGGAAATTGGAGAGTTGTAGCGGGAAACGAGAGTAGTAAACAAGCAGAAAGAGCACAATTCAGACTGTCTTCTCATTTTCAGGCGTTCTGCTTGCCCCGAAACGAGAAAGTTGCCATCAAATGTATCAATTTGGAGAAATGCCAGACTTCCGTCGACGAGTTGAGTCATGAGATCCAGGTGAGTCAACTGGTTCCGAACAATCGAAAAGCTTCATTTTGTAGGCAATGTCGCAGTGCAACCATCCGAACGTCGTCAGTTATCACACTTCCTTCATCGCTCAAGAGGAGTTGTGGGTGGTGATGCGTCTTCTGAACTGTGGATCCATGCTGGACATTTTGAAACGTAAAGTAAAGGTGAGCCACTGATTGCTGATGCAGTTGATAAGGAGAGTTTCAGGCCATTGGGAAGGAACAGGCCCAGTTCGGAGTGCTCGACGAGGTTTCCATCGCGACAGTGTTGAAGGAAGTGCTGAAAGGACTCGAATACTTCCACTCGAACGGTCAGATACATCGAGACATCAAGGCCGGAAATATCCTGCTCGCCGACGATGGAACCATCCAAATAGCTGACTTCGGAGTCTCCGGATGGTTGGCTTCTTCTGGTGGAGACCTCTCCCGACAGAAAGTTCGTCACACTTTTGTCGGAACTCCGTGTTGGATGGCACCCGAGGTGATGGAACAAGTGCAAGGGTACGACTTCAAGGCCGACATTTGGTCGTTGGGAATCCTGGCGATTGAGTTGGCAACCGGAACTGCCCCGTACCACAAGTACCCGCCGATGAAGGTTCTCATGCTGACTCTGCAGAACGACCCGCCCACTCTGGACACGAATGCGGAACGGAAGGATCAGTACAAGGCCTACGGGAAGTCGTTCAAGACTCTCATCCGGGACTGTCTCCAGAAGGATCCTGCCAAGAGACCAACAGCTTCGGAGCTGCTGAAGTACTCGTTCTTCAAGAAGGCCAAGGACAAGAAGTATCTGGTGCACACACTCATTGAGAACCTTGCTTCGGTTCCCTCTGTGGCTCATCACTCGACAAAGAAGGTAGCATCTGGAAAACTGAGAAAGGATGCTCACGGAAACTGGGAGTTCGAGTACGATTCGCCAGAAGACAGCGAGAGTGACGAGGAGGGAGAAAAGAAGGAAAAGAAAGAGAAGGAAGTGGCGGCTTCTGGAGTGGAAGGTAGTGTCGGAGCGCCTTCTGGAGGATCTGCAGCCAACCAATCGACCGAGACACTGAACATGGTGCTGAGAGTCCGCAATCAGCAGAGAGAACTCAACGACATCAAGTTCGACTATACCAAATCTGCCGATACTGGTTAGTATTGCTAAATCATTCGCTTCGAAATATAAAATCGTTTCAGTGGAAGGAATAGCCCACGAACTGGTCACTGCCGAGCTGATAGACTGTCACGATCTGGTTATTGTGGCAGCCAACCTGCAGAAATTGATCGACTTTGCCGAGCAGAAGTCCGACAGACGGTCCATCACTTTCGCACTCAACTCGGGGGTCCATGCCAACGAGGTAAGTTATTTCATTTTTCTTAGAGCATCAAACCGCCGATTGGATATATCTATTTTTGACTCCCGAAAACGTATGACTCTAGAAATTTCCAATTTCCGTGCTCTATCCGGTCCGTTTCCCAATTTCCTGCCGCTTATTAGCATTGTTTATCCCATCACGCGGTTACCTCTTTGCCGCGTGCTGCTCAGTCCCACTGCTGCTTCGCTATATACATGCCCACATGCTCACACCTTCGGTGGCTCGGCTGATGATAATGACTCTGCGAGTCGCGCGTGATCCCGTTGTCAATGGAGATTAGGCAATGTGCACGTAGCTGTGAGTGTCAGAAGAGTGGAGAGCTGTAAACAAAGTAACGGGAGAAGCGGGCAGGCATCTGGAGCGCATGACGGAGAGCGAGAGTTGGGTTGGACAACTGAACTAGTCCGGCCGGAAGCATCTCCTGAGGGCTGCCTTAGGTACCCGGGTTTCCTGTGACATAGATCTTGACGAGAGAATCAGAAGTGGCCAATCCTGAAATAGAGTTTGCACAAATCATTGGCAGGGTTCCGACGGAATGAAGTTTTCCGTCGTTGTGATAACAAGAAGAACTCGTCGACACTTCCATGTCCGCAAAGTTCCTTAGAGCCACAAATCCATTCCGGGATCAAACAAAAGACGCAATCCTCAGGATACGTCTCCTGTTTCCCGAATTCCCCGTTAGTTTTGTTGCTCGGCTATTTTTTGCAATGCGCGCAGAAATCAGTCATGCAAAGAGCCTTGATGCTGTTTCCAAATCCGCCGTTTTCTTCTCTCTGAGCAGTTTGGCGGCCGAGAGGAGAAGTATCAGGGCGAGTGGACCTGCTGAGAAGAAGTGCTCTCAAGCGATCAGATAAATGTGGGATAAACGAGACACACGAGTTGCAGAAATGGGTATATTTTTGAAAGGAGAGAGGAGTTATTCCCCCTGGTTCCGTGTTAGTTGATGCAAGATGACTTTCAATTCCGAATTTGCGCAATTACCACCCGAAGGCCATTGTTATCGAAAAAGACGACAAGGAGGTCGGCAGGTGGAAATGCACCTGGCAATAGGGTATTTGATGTTAAATTTAGAACATTCTTTTTGAGTTTGGGAAGAGTAGTAACACATAGATAAGAAACGATTCGCAAGGAAGATTGACCTCATCCAGCGATCTCCTGATTCGCCTCCGCTGCTTAGGGGTTTGGAGCAGCGTACTTTCGAATCCCGACCGTTTGGTTCATTTTCTGCTTCAGTTCTCATTGATTACGCAATGTTTTCTCCCGCACCAATTGCGTATTACAGATGTTATTATATCTCGATTCGTAAAGTAACAACCGCGCCCTCTTCCCTCGTGCATACTTCTTCTCAAATTCGATCAGAAGGCACGCAAACAACTGAAACCCGCTAATTAGAGCAGTCAGAAGCACTTCATGGATGAATGTCAGCCTCAAATTTCTTTCCGCTCTCACGAATGTTTCGAGAATTATATCCGAGGGCGGAAAACTAACTGACTAATCCTAAAGTCGAAGAAAATGTACATCTCGGGGCTTTAATCCCATGGATCAAGGGGAAAATAACATGCGCGGAGCTTCTCTGATATTGCTCAAAAACTGAAAACTAGTGGAAACAGATAATCCTGTTCGGCCGTCATAGTCCTAGTCTCTTATGCTAATCCGCCTTTTCAATTCTACATATTCCAGGTGCCGGACGAGCGGACACTGACCGGATTTGCCCAGATATCGCTGCTCGACTGAGTCGACTCTCTCCAATTCCTGCACTCTTCCCATCCCGCGGAGCCGTTTCAGAGTCTTCAATGTCTCCTTCTCCCCCTTTTTTCCCTTTTCTGATAGCCGTTGGCCCCGCCCCTTTTCATGCGCGTACTGCTCACCCGTAAGCCCCGCCCACTTGTTTCATTCTACTCTTTCGCTCCCCACACCCGCCCAAAAAGTGATTCTGAGTGATTTCGCCCCGCTCCAGCCCAAAATGACTTCTTCTTTTTCTTCTCATTTCCACCCATATTTTAGACAACAAAAACATCTAAAAATATAAAATTGTATAAAAATTCGAGTGCTCTCTTGGCTTATTAAAACCGAATATCGTGTTCCCGCCCATTTTCGCTTCTTCTTTTTCTGATTTTAACTGATCCCCCTTCCCTTCTTTTTCTAGCTTCCTCTTCAACATGTCCCCCACATTTCCCCAGATTCTTCCCACAATGCACACACAATTTTAGACAGAAATATCAATGAGAAATAAATAAACTTTTTCGATTTTCCGAATCCGTGTTTCGTCTTCCATCACTTCTTCCTTCTTTCTCTTTCCCTTATCACCCATTACCGTAACCCTCTACTTGATTATTTCATCATCGCACAACCAACCCAATTATCAATTTTCGTTGCGAGACCCGCCGAGTCTTACACACAAACACCCTTGCTTCTTCTCGGCCACCCGTACTCGCTCCTTCTCTCTCTTCATTCTGATGTTTGATGCAAGTGCGCCCCGTCCCACTCCTCCCTCCCCATCTCCACACTCTCTCCTTGTCTTCTGCGTCTCCACCGCCCGTCCCGATCCTTCCACTCTGCCCGTTTCGACATCTGCTACGACGTAGACGACGAGAATGTTAAATAGTCTGCTTCGACACGAGACACCAGACAATCAGCCGCCCCGCGCGGCGATCGGCGCGTCGCGGTCGCCCCCCGTCGTTTTCGCGATTCTCACGCAAACCTCCGGGTGTCCCGCTCTCTGTCGTTTGCTTACTTTTTGCTTTCAGCTTCAGTATCACATGCTTACAGCCACCATTTTTTCAAGACATTCACATAAAAAATACAGAATTTCGAGCTCTATCTAATGATACTGCTCTCGTCATTTTGTTCAGTCTAGTGTTTATGAAATTCAAGAAAAACCACTTTCATGCTCATTTTGTTTACACTTTTTTCTGGCAATACATTATCCACTCTTTTCCAATTCACATCAAACAATCATCCTGTATAGTCCATTTCCTATTTTACAGATTCATCCTTCACTTCCTACTCTTTCCATTTTCATAATAATCCTCAGAAATATAACATCCACTCCCTATTTTTTACAGATGCATATTTCACTCCCATTTTCACTACAGTAATCCTCTAATATTCTGTCACAAAAACAACCGAGTCTGGTTCCAGTCTGAACAGTAAATGGGATCCCTGAACTTTTCAGATAATGATTGTACAACAACAACAATAACAACTATATACGAGTCGAAAAATCTAGAATGACAGTCATAATCTAGTAGCAGTTATCTCCCACTTCAGTTACTTTGTCATTTGACAAATCCAACATTATTTCTGCCGGAAACTTTAAGAAATTCGAGTCCTCGTGACTTTTGTTTGCCACTTTTTCCATCTTCTTCCCCCTTTTTCCATTGTTTGAGGTCGGGAGAATTTCAAGTTTCTCAAGGCTCTACATGGTGTTTCGAGGATTTCTTTTGTGTTTTGTGAGAGTTTCTCAAGCTCAATTTACTCCTCCAATACGTTGTTTCTCATCAGAATCTTGATAAACTTCTTTATGTATTCATAATTACCTCAAGTGATTTTAAAAAGAAACCGAGTAGTTTGTGTGGTCTTGAGAGTCCAATGTTGAAACAAGATATGTGCCCGTCTCTTTCTCTGTATGTTTTATCACTCTCTCTCTTTATCCAGTTTTGTGAGTGACCCGAAGTGATCTTTGATATAGTTTGAATTGTTTATGAACCTTGCCTTTGAATGTCCTTTTTCATGTCTACAATATTGCTAATCTTGAGTACTTCTTTCCAATTTGAGCCACTTTCCGATTCGTGCTCCTTTCTTGTACTTTCTCTCGTGACACACACCTCCCTCCTGTTTCTCATCTCCATTTTCACAGAATCTATCACCGAATCGTCTAAATTCTCGAGCCAAGTTCATCAAACCGCCCATCCAGCCATTTTTATCTGTCCGAGACCGTAGGAATAATGTGCAGAAAGTGAACGGAAAGAATAGAGAGCAAGGACAGATGATAAGACCAAAGCACGCAGGATACTCGCAGGTGAGATAACTATTTGTGGGGCGAGTCTGATTTCCCCGTTTTGCAGAGTTCGACACCTTCGAACAACGAGGAGTCGTATCAACCGAGAAGGGGACCAAGGACACCGGTGAGTTCTTTTGTTTTGTTGAAGTTTTGAAAACATTGTGAAGAGAGAGTTTAAAAACAAACTATCTGAATATGTGCATAGAGTTCAATACTTCCATTTTCCAGGATGGAGAACCCACAGACAGACCAACTTCTTCAAATTCTGGAGGCAGTGACGATCTGATTCCTCCACCTCCACCACCAAAAGTCAATTTGACAATCGAGTGAGTTTATAGTTTTTACAAGTGGAATTTGAAAAAAAAAAGTCAATTAGTCAACCTGATTATCCAATTTTCCTCACAAAAATGAATGTCAACATTTTCAGTACGGACTCGTACAACTATGAAGAGCAACGCCCTAAAAGAGGGCCGAAAACGCCTCCATTGCCACCAGAGGAACTTCACATGCAACATCAACAACAACAACACGCTATGCACGCGTACCAGTATTAGTGAGTTATATCCAAGTCAATCAGTTTCAAATCAGTGTTTCAGTAACTACCAACACGGTTACCCTGCTTATGCGTATCCAGGAATTATGCCTCCAGGACAACATGGTGAGTTTTGTATAGATAATTTGCAAGTACGGGTGTTTTGAGTCTGAAAGATTCTTCTTCTGTAGGTGCTCCTCCATACTATCCTCCACCGCACCCAATGTATCAACATGTCTACCCACCACCGGTTGCACCACCCATTCCGCCGGCTCCATCGACTTCTCACCATCATCATTACGTGCCTCCGGCTCCACAAGCTCCACCCGCTTCGATGGTTCCAATGCACATGGACACAGGGATCCCTCCACCGCCTCCTCGTCCACGTATTCCCCCACCACCACCAGCCAGAAGAGACTCTCCTCCATCATCTGCCACTTCGACGCCTTCTTCTTCCACTCCCCACTATCGATCGAAAGTTTGGGGAAGTTCTGGTTCCTCCTCGTCTTCTTCACACGTTGCTGGACCATCGACAAGTGGAATGCAGCCATTACCACCGGTTGCCACGTTGGCAATGCATCCAACGACGAGTCGCGAGGGACCACTGTCTTCTGGAAGTCATGATAGATACAGCACTGAGTGAGTTTCCATTTGTCTCTCTTCTCTATGAAACTGATTATCTTTGCAGATACTTCCACCATCCACCACCACTTCCACCTCCGTTCCCACCTCAGCCGTCTTTGAAGAAAACTTTGGCTTCGGTGAAGCATTTTGATGCGGACGACATACTCAACGCAGCTCATCAGACAACTGTGAACAGTGACAAACGGAGTGTTCGTAGAGATGTAAGTGGATTGACTGACTGGTTCAGACTGATTATTCCAATTGATTTCAGTCCATCCGAAACGGCATTCCACCTCCACCCGTCGCTCCGAATCTTTGTGCAGGTCTGCCACCTCCTCCGACGCCCCCTTCATTCCCGAAGACTCCTGTGGACACAGAAGTGAAACGGAAACAAGACGAGGTCTCATCGACTGTTCCGTCTCCTCCAATGAGAGTCGGGTCCACTTCTGGAAACAATGTCGGATCTACTTCATCGTCTCGTAACACTGTTTCGGATTCTCCTTCGCCATCCATGACTGCTTCGTCCTCGTCATCGTCTTTGGATGAAGCTACGGAAGCCGCTGAAGCTGCAGCAGCTGTAGAAGCAGTAAAAGCTGCAGAGGCAGCAGCAGCAGCAGCAGAAGCTGTTCGAGCAGCGGAGGCTGTTCGAGCGGCGGAGGCTGTGCGAGCGGCAGAAGCAGTTCGAGCGGCAGAGGCTGCGCAAGCTGCGGAACGAAAAATTCGCGAAGAAAGGGAATTGAAGCTGGAAAAACGGAGGGAGATGTCACCGGAAGTATCAACATCAACGCCAGGATTTGAATACGAGAGTGCCCAAGGAACTCCGGACGGATCGAATGATCCCAAGAAGATTCATTTGTTTTCGAAGCCGCTTCCTTCATTCTTCAAGAAGCGAGAAGAACCGGTGTCCACAAAAGTAGTAGAACCCCCAGCACCAGTTACTCCTGTTCGTCGGCACGCGGAAACTCCGAAGTCATCAAAGAAGTCATCCGAAACTCGTCGTTCAGCCGTTCCTGATCGTACAACAGCTCCCAGTAATTCCTCTGCTCCTGTCCCTGCAAACATTCCGCGACCACCTTCGTCTAGTAAAACCTCAGAAGAATTGAACGTGCAGCAGTCGGAATCCTCAAGAACAGAACCGACTAAATCAGAAAATTCGCGAAAAATACGAATGCCTGTTCCGTCATCTGCGACGCCTGTTGCCTCGACCTCTCTTTCAGTTGCACCGAAACCTGACGATGATAAGCAATCGGCTCTTACGGATCGTATAGCAGCATTCCGAAAGAGGAAATCAGCAAAGAATGGATCAGTGGGATCAGTGGTGCAGAAAGCTACACCAGAACTTCCGAAAGAACCAGAGGAGCCGCAAGAAACAGTTCAACAAGAAGTAGAATCCGTCATGGAGAGGATAGAAGACATTGCAGTGAAAGAAATTGAAATGGAGGATGTGGAAATAGTGCAGATTGTGGAAAAGAATGGAATGGAGACTGCCTGCAACCAATACGAAGAACCGAGTGTTTCTGAACCTGTCGTTGAGCCAATCGTGGCCGAGGAAGTTCACACGGAAGTAGAAGAAATGCCAATCGAGAAGCAACAATCACCGGAAGTCGAGGTGGTCAACGAGATCGTGCCAATCGAGATAGAAGACATTGAAATGCGTGTCTCGTCTCCGGAGTTAGATGTCGTTTCACCAACTCTGGAAAATTTCATTCCCCGAGGAGATTCAATTCTGAGAGATTCTCCAATACTTCTCGAGCCTTCGATATCTCCAGAACCTTCATCACTCCGAAAGTCTTCATTATCTCCAGAACCTTCAAGACCCCGACAACTTTCGATTACTCCAGAACGATCCGAAGATGGAGACGTTTCGATAGTACAAGAGATTTATGCACCTCGGAGGTTATCCGTGGACCCGATCGATCCTCGGCAGAAGCAGATGACTCCGTGCATTGAGAAACCGACTCCGGTGGTGCCCGTCGCTCCAGTTGTTGCCAGGAAGGTTCCACTCGTCACGAAAGCTGCTCTCAAAATGCCTCCGCCCCCTCCTCCACCACCAAAAATCAAGAAACGTCCTGGAAGGAAGCCACTCAAACGAAATGAACCAGAGAAAATTGAAACTCGGAAATCAACAGCTGGACAGGAGAACCAGAGACGATCAATGTCAGTTCAAGCCGAGGAAGGGGGCGAACTTCAGTCATTTAAGCAGAGGAAGAGACACATTCTTGAATCGGCCGATGATGGGGCATCTATTCTGGAGAAGTTGAAGAAGATGAGAATGGCAAGAGAAGAAGTGGAGAAGAACGAAAAGGAGAGGGAGTTGAAGAAGTTGGCTGCAGAAGAAGAGGAGAAACGCGCTGCTGTTCTCGATTCATTGGTTGTGAAGCAAGAGCCACTGTCGGGTCCTTCGACAGCACACAGATCTTCGTCGTTCCACACTCCGAATGCATCCGATTCAGCAGAAGGAGACTCGGACATTGAGGTTGTTGAGATGTTCTTGAAAAGCGATGTACAGCCGAGGAAGCCGAACGTTGACTTGTTTGCGAAAATGGAACCTGAGCAATTAGAAATGGATGCACGAATTGAGAATAAAAGACGGGAACGATTAGCCCAGAGGAAGAATGGAGTCCGTTCCGCAAGTCGAGATCTCCCGCAAATTCTGGAAGTCAGAGAAGAGGTGTCGCAACCACGTAGCACCCCTACTCTGGAAGATCGGCCCAACTCTGCAAAGGCTGGAATAAAATTAGAAATGAATTTGGAAGTCCTAGCGAATGCACCCGTTGTGTCAGCGAGGGATAGAGAAAATTTGCTCAACAAGAAAGCGCAAGAACGAAAGACGGAGGGATTGGGGGGCAGCAAGTTTACGACTGGAACGGAACGTGTTTTGCAAGGCGAAGAGTCAAAGGCATGGAAGGCACGTAATCCCAAAACACGCCACCATGCAGATGTCGAGAAGTCGAAGCGGGATGCCGAAGCAAGAGAGAGCGCACTGCTGCATCGTCCCTCTCAATCCAACACCAACCTGAAAGGACTGTCTCAAACAAACAACCTGCCCAAGATTTCGAAAAGATTCCGGCATTACGTGCGGATTCGCAACCATCCGAATGGTGGTGGTACCATGATTTCGTGCGACTTCACCCGCTTACGAGCTGATCTGTCTGATTCTGCTCTGAATGAGTTTGCCCGTCAATTCGTCCGGTTAGGATTCTCTGAAGAAAACGGAACTCCTATTTTCTGCATCGGCATAATTGAGAACGGAGCTTCTGAGTTCTACGACATCTTTGCGGAAATGGTCAGAAGCTACGAGAATCTGCAAGTGAAAGTTGGCAGTTTGTTGAACAAGCAGATCATCGAGACGATGCCGCTTCGGAACTACTACGATCTTGCAATGAACACTCTCAGCTACGGTACTTTCAGGTGAGTATTTCTCCTTTTTTTGAATCTTTCCTATTTTGTAATTTTCAGAGCTGGACCACTGATGGAACTCTCGATGGTTGGAACACGTCAGGAAGAGTCTGGAACGGACTGCACCGAAATCCTCGCTCATCTCGAAAAGTCGCCGTTCCTCGCTCCGATTATGCCGTGGGGAGAGTACGCCCTGCTCAAAGGAATGACACACATTGAATCAGACGACGGGCCCATCTTCTGGGTTCGTCCCGGAGAGCAGACAGTGCCCACTGATCTGAACAATCGTCAGCCACGTGGACAACATCCTGGTGCCATCCGTCACACTGAGAGACGCGAGTTCGAATTCCTGGACAGGACTCCTTGCCACGCAGACCAAGTCGATGACAAGGATCAGGCAAAGAAGTCGACGGCGGCCGTGGGAATCTTGCAGGCTGTCAGGAAAAATGACGGGTCCGAGGAACCGTGTCGAGCAGAAGAGAGACGGGCAGTGAAAGATGTAGTGACATTCCATGCGGGAGACATGCATGAAGTTGTTAGCCAACTGCAGCTCGATCTTTTCGAACCACCAACTAGCCAGGTGAGTGTTATTCCGTTCTTATTCCCTTTCACAATTATCATTTCAGTGTGTTGCCTGGGTAGAAGAAGCAAAGTTGAATCAGATGCGCCGTGAAGGAATAAGATATGCCAAGTTTGAGGTATGTTTTTGAAGATTCACATTCATGTAGATTAACTTGTTTTGTTCCAGCTGCACGACAATGACATGTACTTCCTTCCGCGCAATGTTGTCCACCAGTTCCGAACCATCTCAGCGTGTTCCTCCATCGCCTGGCACGTTCGTCTCAACCACTACTACTCTCCATCTCAACCAACAACAATCGCCGACCCAGAGCACGAGTGCATTTCGGAGTCGGACAACGAGTCTTCTGTGACAATTTAAAAAATACGAGTTTATGTAGATCTTCTAAAGCTTAGATTCCCCTAATTTATTTTTACGAGAACGTAGTAAAGAACAAGAATGTTCGTTGTTTGTTAGTCACTATTACCCGGTTACTTTTTTGATTTCCCCATTTCCCAAATTTGTTTTCCCCGAGAACCAATTGTTTTCCCTAACTTTCTCTCATCATCGATCCCAAATACGAGGTCTTTCCGTTTATTTCCGTACGAATAATTTCTTCGCTTTTCTGTCATTTCCCACTGAAATCTCTAATTCTTTACCTCTTCTTTCCCTTTCCGATTCTATTGCTGACATCATTCATTGGCTTCTCTCCGCCTAAAGATCTCAATGATTTCTCATTCGTTGGTTTCCATATTTCAGTTCCGTCTGTTTCTCAATATGTGTCTCCCCACTTGCTTCCGTCTATTCCATTGTCCCTATTTATATTTGTATCTCCCCATATTGCTTCTCCGCTTTCCGATTCTCTGCTTCTGCTTTTTCGTTTGTGTTTTTTTCCAAATGTTTTAATGAATACGGGAATATTTAAAACTTGAATTCGTTCCGAGACTTCTAATCAAATATCCGACATTTTTATAACCGATTTGTTTCACTTTCGTTTTACCGTCACAGTTCTAAGCAGTTAGAATTCGGGTTAAATTACAGGGAAAGAGAGAAGGAAAAGAAGCGAATTTTAGAAATAGTCTCGCAAATATATAAGTGGGTCTGGGGAAAGAAATATCTATACAGGAATGGGAAATTAGATTTTCCGCAGTAATGGCGTAACCGAGATTAGATTACTTGATAAAAATTTGGTCACGGGATGGAAAAAGAGAAGATTACCCTGTGAAAGTAGCGGAATTCTGAAGAAAAGTCTAGGTGGTAGTGGGAAGAGATTGGTAGTGCTGGTGGGGGTTGAGCAATTAAAAATAGAAGAAAGGAATAGGAGAGAAGAACTAAACACTGTCAGTACGACTTCTGAAAATACACGAGAAGATATTCCGCCGACCACGCCGTCGCTTCTGAGGAGTTGGTTCAGGTGTGGGTCCGTCGGAAGAAGTGGAGGGAATGGCTGCAGAAGCAGAAGCAGATGATCCACCGTGAGGGATCGGAGCGGATGTGGGCATGGAACGGGATGATGGACGACGGACTGGGTCGAGTGACGAGTCCTCTCCGTCTTGGGCACCATCTCCAGAAGAGGCTTCGAGGAATTTGAAGCCGCGGAACGTGTCATGGTCAATCTCTCCTGCAAGTATATCGTTATTCCGTGCAATCACCCTTCCTTCATTACCTCCATCCGTCAGCCTTGGAATCAGAAAAACAGGATTTCCCTCATCGTCCAGCTCGTATTCCTCTTCCATGTCATCATACATCGCAGCCATACTCGGAAGCATTGTCAGTGGGCGATCTCCTGTTCGAATCCGTTCCATTATCCGACCCAATCCTTGGTCCTGAAGATAAACTTCAGAAGAGAATAGGAAAAGGCAGACTGACCTCGGGGAAACTAGAAATGTACCAGGGATGCTGCATCACTTCAAGACATCCCATTCGCTTCGTGAAGTCTTTTTCAATTAATCGGCAGAGCAGACTGAAAGAAATTGGTATGATCAATGACAGAATTGGGAACTGACTCTTGTAATTCCTTGGATATAGGGACATTCGTCGGCATCACGAGTTCCTCCGTTCCGATACATTCGTAGAGCTTCAGAAGAACAGGCTTTTCGAATGGGTACTTTCCAGAAACCAGGTTGTAGAGAGTAACTCCCGCACTCCACATATCTGCTTTGTAGCCACTGAAACAGTTGATAAGGATGTCAGAACATATTGGAATGGACATACTCAAAGTACTCATGATTACCGTAGACACACTCTGGTGGCTGGAACTTGGGTGTTCCGTTCACTTTTGTGCATCGTCCGTCGGGCTGAAATAGAGAAGAGAGCTTCATATAAACCGTCGGATGCTCACCTGGAACATGTCAATCTGTTCAGCGACTCCAAAGTCGCAGATTTTGATGGCGAAATCAATGGCAACAAGTAGGTTTCCGGGTTTGATGTCTTTGTGGGAGATACGTTTCGAATGGAGATAGTTGAGACCGATACACATTTGCACGAAGATGGAATGAGACTCTCCGACAGTCAGTCGACGGGCTGGTTCCAGGTCAAGAAGTTGTTGAACAGAGCCAATGCAGTACTCGAATATCATGTACACTTTTCCTTTTGTCGGAATGTTGAATACCTGAAAAGAAGAATGCTCGGGAATCTTTTTATCTTCTCTAACCTCAACAAGTTTGATGACATTCGGGTGTTCCAAATGCTTCAGAATGGCCATCTCGCTTCGGATGTTGTCCCATCCGTTCGTGATCTTCCGCAGTCGGTCGTACTTCATGATCTTGGCTGCCCGTCTTGTCAGTGTGAATGTGTCGATGACTTCTTTCACTTTTCCATACGATCCCACTCCTATCACAGCTCCCCAGAGATATCCCTCGATAATCTTCGGTCCTTTTCTCTTCGCGACTGGTTCGAATTCGATGCGCTGAAACGTGGGCAAAAAGAGAAAAGGTAAGATGTGAAATGGGGAATGAAGGGAGACTCACATTCTCCGTGTTGAACATCATCGCGTTGTTCACTTGTTTGTTGATGAAGTCACGCATCGCTTCATTGTCGGAACTTTCCTCCAGATCGAAACTCTCTTGCTTGCTCTGAAACTTGAGAAGTTTTCTCAATTCCATAGTCCAAACACACTTTCTGTCGTATGTTCCTTATTCCCTCCACAAAATGCCTCCGCTGCTCTTCCTCGGTTTCTTCATTTTCTTCCTCAAACTCGTCATAGTTTCCAATTGACATTTTCTGAAACCTTTCTATACATTCAGCTCCCTTTTCCATCACCCACCACTGCCACCTCCTTTTCCCTACTCCTTCTCTCCTTCGCTCCATCGACAATTGCTCGAGAAATCGGTGCCGGCCGTACAACTCCCTCCTCGAAGCAATCGTCTTCGAACGCTAAAACCTTCTTCTCATATTTTCAGATTCCCTGTGAATTCCCACCTTCGGTATCATCGTAATCCACAAAGTCGGGGTCGACATTCAGTGTCATTTGCCCGCCAGATCCTCCGTGGCAGTCTTCATCGACAACGACTCGCAGATCGTCGGACTCCGGAACGATGAACTTGTTGCGGTATTCCGATGCCGACGATGGACCCGTCACGTCCATTTTCGAGAAGGGACAATCTGGAAGGGACTGGGTATGAAGAAAGAAACGAGAAGAGAAGATTGAACCAAATAGTGCAGTGGAGTTGGAAAATACGTGAATCTGGGCAAAAACCCAAACAAAAAGAAGCGATAATCACATAAATTCAGTAATCAATTTGCATAAATTTTATTTAGTACTGGATGTTGTATATCGATTATTCAAATGTGCTGAGCACCTGCATATAGTGAAACATCTGAAAATACGCAATCACATGAAGAATTGATGATTAGGTTCAAAATTGGAATCCCGTATCGAAATCACATTGATACACTGAATGGAGAGAGAATGTTTGATAAAAAGGGCAAAGTGAACAGTTTCAGTCGAGTTCCTCGTCAATGAATCCGTTGGGGAACACTTCCACGTCGTTGCTGGTGATCTGCAATTTCAGATCCAGTGAGCGACTGTTCAACGCAATACTTTTCAATTATTTTTTCTCTAATCTGCCCCATTTTTCAATAGCTTTTCCTTATCACCAACCTCGATTTCATTCTCGATCCAGTTCTTGCTGAATGCTTCCGGAATCACTTCCTCCTCTTGTCTGTCCAGAATGGGCGGTCCCTCGTCGTATTCTTCATCTTCTTCTAACTCTTCTGTTTCATCTTCGACTATATCTTCCATGATTTCATCGAAATCCGATTCGTCTACGTCAACCTCGAATTCAGTCGGTATTTCATCGTAAGTCTGTGGAAGTGGTTCAGTTTTCAAATACCGTCCGGCAGAAGAAGCGGAAGATGTTGAAGACACTGTTGGTACATAGTAACGGATCATTTGATTCGAGGGATGTGAGGAACGATGAGATACTGATGCCGCAGCAGGTAGTGGTTCGCTGAAAGATGTCTTTGAGTATCTGATAAAAATCTAATACGAACCACTTCACATTCCGGATCGATCTCTCCACCTGCCATATCTGCTTCCGTGTTCCAGGTGGATTCTGTCTGTTTCCAGACGACCCTGTATACATTTTCGGGGCAATCCCAACTTGCGGACGAGTACGAATTGCCAACTTCTGACTGTTGATCGATGACGTCGTTGATCGTTCGGAACCGACACCTGAAAGAGAGAATATGGAAATGAAGATCGGTGGGAACTAGGGATGGTTTGATTTCATTCGTGCTTTGCTTTTTGGCTGTATATTTTTAGAAATATTATGCAACGATCCGAATCGTTTTTGTATCTTACCTATTTCGTCGTTGACCATATACCGAACGAGCTGCTGATTGGATAGAACACACGGATCGACGCCTCCTTCTATTTTGTCGTTCCTGTAACGAAAAGTTTGAGAAAACTATGAAAACTACCAAGGCTAGTTGATCTCTGCTACAACTTTTCAGAAAAAAACAAGTTGGAAGTAAGCCAATTAGACACTTACCGATCGTGTTTGGCAAGGTGTTCCCGGAAGTGTCTCTGCGACTTCGAAGTGAACTTGCAGACTCGGAATGGACATCCGTACGTGGCAGACTTTCCAGTGTGGCGCTGCCTGGAAATAAACTTTTGGTTATGAAGGTATTAAGAACCTTAATTATATTCCGAGTGACTCATTAGAAATTTGTCAAAACGAAACTCACTGAACATGTTGTTGATATCCAGCTGGCTCCATGTACGCATCTTCACAGTACGGACACCTGTATCCCCATTCTGTTTTTGGTGTGTGATTTCGCAACTTATGGCGGTGAAGGGTCATTTGAGAAGCTGAAACGAAAACAATGAAGATCATCGTCCGATTTTTTAAATGTTCAGATTAAACTTCAGAGAAAATTGTTGAATGCAATCTTACCTGCCGCATAAGTACAGTTCTCACATCGGAACGGCCTCGTCTTGTTGTGAATGTTCATGTGCTCCGTGTATGACCGTTTCGACGACAGCTCTTTTTTACAAACACTGAAAAACAGTTATCACTAACTTCCTGTTCTACTTTTTTCTTTTTCTCACTTGCAAGTCCATGTCTGCTTCGTTGTCTTCGACGGACTCCTGACTTTCGAGTTCCCTGCCATGACCACCGCTGGAATCGATAATCCACTTACATTCGACGGTCCAGCCCACATCCCAAAACTTTGCCAGTTTTCCTGAAACGAATCTAGAACTATTGGATTGGGAACATTCGACAACAACCTTGGACAGCGAGCTATCATTTCTGGACATGAAAGATTGACAACTATTGAATTTTTGTGTGAAGATTTGCAGACTTTTTGACTTTGGTTAATTATCTGAAATATTTTACATGAGAAACAATTGATTTTATGTGAGAAAACTTGAAAAAAACAAAGAAAATGTAAAAAAATAGCGGAAATCAGCGGAAAAATTGCAAATGCGCCCCAAGGGACTTTTGTCGGATCCTAGGCCACGGAGAAGATATTTCCGCGCGAGTTCAAATGGAGTTTCTCATAATCTAGCAGAAGTTCTGGAAGTTGAACGGATTTTCTCCACAATTTATGATGAAAGTTGATGGAGATTACAATAATTGCTTCTGTTTCAATCTGATCATGTTCTAAACTTCTGCCTGAAAACACTCGCAGCATCTTCTATTGTGTAATATCGATACAGATCTTATTTTCACATGCCAAACCACAGAATCTTGAATACTGCTTGAAGTCTACATGTATCTTGTACGTATCCAACCAAATTAACAGACGCTTTGAAATGAACACTTCAACTTCCATATGGAACTCTGCAGAACCCCGTCTGAAGCCCATCGAAATGCAGAGTGTAACCCATTAAAAATGCGAGAATTCTTGATTTTCAGGTGCGAAGCGAGGGATATCGGGGCTCATCATCATCTCCTCATCGCTCCATTCCGCCAACTGTTGCGGCGACTTGCACAAAAATCCCTCGGCGACGTCTGCATCTCGCGATTCGCAGTGCTCTTTCACTCACTTGATACCTTTACTACGGCGACGAAAAGAGCTCCGGCGGCGCGAATGTTTGCTCTTTTTTGCTTTTGTTCACGTTTTATTCACCTCTTTTCCCCCTCTTTAACCTCCTCTTTTCACGTTAATCCGTGAATTTCCCGGAGCGAAAGTTGAGACTTCAGTAACGTTTCCAATTGTGTTTTACTCCTTCTCTTCCAAGAATACCTCGCTTTTTGATACCTTATTCCTAGATAAATGTCCTGAATGAAGACTATTCAGATTTCACAAGAATCGTTTCTAGCTACACCAAAATCTCATTTGAAAAGAAACTAGATGTCATTGTAGATCCAGAATGTCAGCAAAGTAAACGTGAATCTCCAAACTCATGCTGACCCTTTCAACTTCGAGTTCAAACCTAAACTTTTCTTTGAAAATTGCACAAATTGGGTGTTTTAGGGGCAGAACAGAGAGAGAACTGAACAAATTTAGGGACACTCTAATTGCATTCTTCGGAACTTTTTTCGAAACTTTACTTTTTTGTTCTTCTCTTTTTTCCTTTTTGTTATACTTGAATGCTCCAGAGTTCTAAAGGAGTTCTGTATCCCGTAAAAGTTATAACCTATACTTTCTGAAAACCTCCATTTCCACAGGCATCATGAAACCAGAATACTCGTTGGATGTGGACGAGTTCAACCTGGTTCTCATCATCTTCTCGACTGCCGTTGTCTCGATTGCTCTGGTTGCACTGGTGTTCATGTACTGTCGGATGTCGTGTGGATGCTGCAAACGAAATGAAAACAGACGGAGGCCGAGTAAGATTCCGCAAGTAATGGTCACTCAACACAGAGACAAGTGAGTTATTTTGGAGACCATCGTTCATCCGATTCTTCCAGAACACCACTCTCCATCGACTGCCCGGATCTGGACTTCATCGACGCCCGCAACACCAATCTAGTCTCTTCCACAGTTCAAGTCGACTCCGTTCATCAGACCCCCACTCTTTCATAACAATTCTGTTCGTTTTGTGGCCAGACCCACATCTCTTTTCTTGATTTCTCTTTTGTTTCCTTTTCTTTGTTAGTAGACCTCAATTGGAACTTTGTATAAACTCATGAAACGCATTTGCCAGTTTATTCATGGCATAATTTGAAAGTTATTTGGGGAAATGGAAGGCAAATAGAAGAGTTGATTGGGCTAGAATGAAGGAAGAGAGTTTCAGACAATGTGGATGGGTCCTCGTGTCGTGTTGTACGTGGCTACACTAGATCTACTGACTCTACGGGCGGCGTGACTGAATTTGGATCGTTGACGGGCATAGCGACGAGGAGAATCAGGAACTGGGATCGATCTCCTGCAAGTTATTCATGATGTTGTTCAAGATTGAATTGTCAGATAAAGTGTGCTTCAAGACAACGGAAACTGTAGCTTACCTGCTTGGATGACACTCTTTGTAGTATTCTTCCAGAAGATCATCTTCATACGAAGGAGGAGGAGATGTTCCACACCTGGAATTTGGTTTTGAAAAGATGTAGTTTTATGGTTACGATAGAATGACAAATATTTTGAAGAACTCTCTAGAGATTTCCGAACAATTTGAAGCACGAACAACACTAATTAGTGATAAGACTCACGGGAACTCGGTGGAATTGTTTTTTGAGTTGTAAGCAGGCGGGGAAAACTCTTTTCGAGCCTTGGCACTGGCTGCCCGTTTTCTCATTGTCCGTGCTCCTAAACTCATCTTCCTTTTTCTCAGTTATCAATATCTATTTTACTCTGTATCGTCTTGAAATTCTTCTCCCGCAACCCATTTGTTACTCTCTGTAATACTCTCCTGGACCGTCTCATCTCAACAACTTTATCCAGTTCCCACTGTTTACACTTGTTGATTCCTAACTGAAAACACCGGATTCTTAACTAGACAGTCATTCTCCTCTTCTTACCAGCATCGCAGCCACCAATCCGATGCAGAATATAATAGTCGGGAGCACAATTGACGTCATAACATCAGTCGCAGGGACCGAAAAGTGCTCGGAAGACATTTCTCAGATTGTTTTCAGTAAATTCAGAATAAAAAATAACAAAATCCTAGAAAATGGAGGAAAACCGGGAAGATTCGGGCGTTTGTGCAGGCAAATTAGAGCCCGATGCACGTTTTGGCCCACAGATGTTAGTAGTTGTGCTCTCGCTCTTGCTCCGACGGCGCGGTGCCGACGACTTCGTATCGATTTTTGACGGAGGGCATAATTGAAGGGTTCCTGGGCTTTTGGACCAGGATATCTATGAGAAACCTGTTATTTTCAGAAGAACAGCTGAAAATCAATGCATTTTGAGGCTTTTTCTCAAGAATTTCCAGATATTTTCAATTTTCCTTTCCTTTTTCCATTTCTCTCTCTCAAAATTCCAGGGAGCAGCAGCACTTTGTGTCGATTTACGGGCGCAGTTTAAAGGCGCATGCCGTTTTCCACTCTCATCGCGTCGAGACCCGCGGCGACGGGCCGCTGTCCACAAAAATTTTTTCTTCAATTTTCGCTTGGCCTAAACTTTTTCCGTGTTATTTTCAGCCGTTTTTCGCGATTTTTTGCATTTTTCAATAGGAAAAATGAACTGGAAACAGAAAATTATATATCTTCCACCTTTTTTGCACAAAAATACATGTTTTTTGAGTGAGAAATCGAGTTTTGGGAATTTTTCTTGAGTCCGACAAAAAACTTTGCTGCCTTTCTTCATTTTTTCCTCGTAATGAATTTCGCCTCTCTTTCGATAATTCATATTCTAATGCAAGATCTATTTTTTCCAGGGTAACATGGGACGCCGTATCCGTATCCAGCGTAAAGGAGCTGGTGGTATCTTCAAGAGCCACAACAAGCACCGCAAGGGAGCCTCCAAGCTCCGCCCGCTTGACTTCGCCGAGCGTCACGGCTACATCAAGGGACTTGTCAAGGACATCATCCACGACCCAGGAAGAGGAGCTCCACTTGCTATCATCGCTTTCCGCGACCCATACAAGTACAAGACCGTCAAGACCACCGTCGTCGCCGCCGAGGGCATGCACACCGGACAGTTCATCCACTGCGGAGTGAAGGGTTAGTTTTTACCATTCGAAAAAGTTTAAATAGCTTGTCCTCTTTTTTTGCTTGAACATTTTAGTTCTAAGCTTCCCCAAGAGGACAATAAAAATACTTGCCTCTTACCCCCGGTGTGATATTATGTCAGGATCGGTCATTGTGTGCACGGACAAAATTCTAACTTTCAAACCAATACAATCTTTTTTCTGATTAATTTTTTTGCTTTTTCAGCTCAAGTCCAGATCGGAAACATCGTTCCAGTCGGAACCCTTCCAGAAGGAACCACCATCTGCAACGTCGAGAACAAGACTGGTGACCGTGGAGTTATCGCCCGCGCTTCCGGTAAGAACTGTTTTCAAAAGTTGAAGTAATAATATACCATGTTCAGGAAACTACGCCACCGTCATCGCCCACAACCCTGACACCAAGAAGACCCGTATCCGTCTCCCATCCGGAGCCAAGAAGGTCATCCAATCCGCCAACCGCGCCATGATCGGACTCGTTGCCGGAGGAGGACGTACCGACAAGCCGCTCCTCAAGGCCGGAAGATCGTACCACAAGTACAAGGCCAAGAGAAACAGCTGGCCACGTGTCAGAGGAGTTGCCATGAACCCCGTCGAACATCCCCACGGAGGAGGTAACCACCAGCACATTGGACACCCATCCACTGTCAGAAGAGATGCCAGTGCCGGAAAGAAGGTCGGACTTATCGCTGCCCGTCGTACCGGAAGAATTCGTGGAGGAAAGCCAGTCAAGTTCACCAAGGAGGAGACTGTTTAAATGTATTGTTATTTGTTGCACAACAAAATACATTTTTGTTATTAGCACCGTTTATTCTAAAAACAATCAAAATATCAAAACACGCCTGGAAGAAACCTGTATTTTACTTTCGCACAGTACTGTGCCCAATACTGTCCGTACTTGATTAGACATCGATTTTCATCTGTGAAAGCTCGCGCTATTAGGAACCCTACAACAAAGAAAGCTGGAAAATGTGCAAATACTGATGGGAATCCTTGGTAAGCACTGAATGCGCAGAAAGTGACTGCTTCTGAAGCGTAGTTCGGGTGTCTGCTGACTCCCCAATGACCACTTCCTAAATTGATCAGGGTTATCGGAGTTTCTTTTCCATTTCTCACCGAGCAAGAGATTCACATTCGGATCTCCACTGTCTGTTCGGTACTTGGCACTGATGAAAAACGCATCGACTCCGCCCATTTTCAGATCTCCTTTTGATTTTCGGAACTCGTATTTTTGTCGGTCACAACGAGCTGTGAATATCATGGAAACCAGTGCAATCAGGGTGAAAATGCAATTGGATATCAGACCGACAGACTGATTGGAAGCTGCGAGGACAGTGATTGGGGCGGTGTAGATGACGGGTCCCAACACGAAATCAGCCCAGAGACGGTAGAATCCACAGTCACAACGTTTAGAGTCTAGGGAATTCAGATAGAGATCCTCGTTCCAGTGGAATTGAGAAATGTAGATGAATTGGACAATCGAGAGACAGTAGAGACTGTCTGGAAGGGGACGGATTGATGCGGTGCCAAGAGGGAAAAGGGACTCACTGGAAATCTTTCCGTAGGTAAGTTTATGAAAATAAAGTGCAGAAATGATGTAGAGGGGCCAGATGACGAATGTGAATCTGGTACGGATGAATGTTTTCAGGTCGATGTCGAGAACTTTCGGGTGAAGTTCGATACCGAACCAGAGTTCAGAGACAGTGGTCACTGAAAATCAAAGGTTGCAGATTTCAGTTCTTCCACTTGAACTGCTGTTTGTCTGTTACTCACCACTGTTCCCAGTACCAAAATGATAGGATATCACTAAAAAAGCACATATCAAAACTGCGAAAACAGCAAAGATCAGTACAATGGAATTGAAGTGGATGTAGATCAGATCTCCTCGATAGATGCCTGCACTGGCACCCAGAACGTACAGAAGACACGTCAGTACGCACGAGAAGAAGCTGTTCACTTCACGGATCTGGTCTCCTGAAATGCGAGTTGCAGAAGTGTTTAGTTGGCGATCGAACCTGCCGAGCTCATAACAAGGGCCTGATCATGGGGAAGAAACCAGTAGAAGATGAGTTGGAGGGCACAGTGGACTATGCTGAACTTCCAGGCAACAGTGTCCCAGACGGGTGGAATGCACTGGAATACGAAGGGCCAGCGGAAGAAAAGGGCGGAGACTGTCTGGAAATGAGAGTGGAATGGGAACAGAGAAGGGACGGACTCACCGGAAGGAAAAGACCAGAGTGGATGGAGATCGAGTAGAAGATGAAGAAAGTGGCAGGAGGGACGAAAAGGAGAAGGAGAAGAACCACCTGGGAGGATAGTTTCTGCTGTTTCTGAAGTTCTCTTTTGGGTTTTTGGCGGAGTACACTTGCACACCTGGAGAGTCTCTTGTAATGCGATAATATCTTTCTGTGATATCGAACTCCTTCTTGCCAGACTGCTCGCGGAGCCTCCGAAACTTGACCTTCTTATTCGATTCAACTCTTTCATTTCAACGTGTAACTGCTGAAACATTTTTAGAAAACTACTGTATACAAGGCTCAGAGGAACAAGATCCAAAGAAACAATGAGCCAGTTGGTTTGAAACTAGTAGTCACTTGACCAGAAGTCGAGAGAAAAACAATGGGAAATCGGAGAAAACCCAGAAAACGCTCTCGAAAAAGTTCCCACGAGACACTAAAAACGGGGGGAGGAAAGTAAACAAGACGCTCGAATCGGAGGCTCTTTTTATGAAATAATAATAATGAGATCAGTCGGTATGCACCCGACTGATCCCCATTCATCGGCTCATTCACTCGGCGAGGAAAGCACAAAAAGTTGCGGGAAATCCGAAACAAATCTCTCTGTTTTTTCTCTGCGTCTCTCACTCTCCGGATGCTCTTTCGACGGGACGAGGGACCGGAGAAACAGAGAGATGGATGGGACGAAAAACAGGAAAACGAGGGGAGATATTACACTTTGAGGGACGATGCGAAGAAGTCTGCAAAACATGTGTGTGTGTTTGAGTGGAGAGAAGGATGCGAAAATGACGAGCAGAACTACTTGCCAAGGATGATTTTACTGGTTTACTGCCAGGAACATGAGGTAGCAAGTGTGCTCTAATCACTACTCCTCACATCCCTGGGCTGGAATCTCCAGGTGGTCTTGAAGGTCTGTAGCTTCAACGGAAAGGATACGGAGTACTGGACAGTTCAGAAAAGTACACAATGTGCCTGCAATGATGTCATCGTAGTTGACATCATCGGCATTCTAGCAGAACGAAAAGAATAGGATGAGTTGATGGGAGATATTCGTTTTCGATGATTACTGTAGTTGTATCGTTTTCGATGATTACTGTAGTTAGTTGGATCCAACTCGTTTCTCGTCTGAAAATAAACTGAAAACGTACAGCAATTATGACTTTGCTCAAAGGAATTGTGGGTTACCTGAAAACAAAAATAGCCAGGACAGATTAGCCTGTTCCGTTTACCTGGTCAACAATTCCGTAGATGAACTTGGCAACGAAACTATAGAGAACTATCAAAACCTTCGGACACACTTCAAACTCCATTCCATGAGATTGTCTGACGGTGATCCGTTATTTTACACTCAATTGGAAACTATCAAGAGACGTTTTCTGTCTTTATCACTACCTGTTCAAAGATTGCCATCAGAGCAAAGTCAACTTCAATTTTAGTCTCGATTCCCTAATTGACAATAAGTATCATTTGAACTTTTAAACCAGAATAAACATAAAAAGTTACTGCCCGTTACATATGTTTTCGTCTGTCTCGCTGCGGCACCCATCACAACATCATCTCTCGTTTCGGTCGGCAGATCGGAAAGTAACACTCTCGGGTCGTTGTCTCCTCATTTCAAGTGTCTAGATGACGTTATCATTCGAATCATTCCCTTATTGATTGTCTTTTCTCCTTTCTGAATCTGACCTTCTCTTTTCCATCCCTTTACAGTCTGAACGGTACAAAGAACCCGTGATGCCATTGATTCGAATGGAATCATTCTAAAAAGTGCTTAATCCTAAAATATTCCTGTACTGGTTCAGCAATGAATATTTCTGTTCAAACTCAACTATTGTCCGTTTTCTGTATCATATCAGTATCACAAAAAGAGATACAAAACCGGAATTGTCGTCGACCCGCACAACTCACAATGACTTTAAAAGAAACATTCTCTCGTCCTTTTCATCGAGAATTCCCCCGATAACTCACAGAGATCGTCCACTCTCTGTTCTCTATGACTTCATAATCACTTTTATCATTCAGGTGATGTCCTACAACCTTCTCATTTTCCTCTTGATTTGCTACGCGACAGCTGACAAAATAGAGCATGAAGGGGTGGCACCTACAGGATTCCAGGTCAGTCTTTCCATATAAACTTCCAATTTCTATGAGAAACCGAAACTTCCCACAAAAGTCACCCATTTCCGCAACAAACTGGCACGATGCCAATTCATGATCCTCTGTCTGCGGGAAACAAGTCTCGCTGATCCGTGTTGTCCAAACTTCCATCCGTTCAAAAATGACGACATCCCGTTTCCCGTTTGGTCTCTCAAAGTTCGTGTTCTATCCATCCCACGTCACTTTTCGGGAACCCATTATGCACCCGTTAAAATATCAACTCATTTATCACTCTCGCTTCTCGGCAGATAGAATAAGGAATATCCAAACGGGAATGGCTTCTCCCCTTGCGCTTCACAGTTTCTCTCTGTTTTTCCTTCGATTCTCTGCAACGTAAACAGCGCAAAGACTAGTCTTCCGGGTCTATAAATAAAGCGGATCTGAACTGCAAATGGGCGGATTATCAGATGGGTCATGAATACGATATCGAGGAGGTCTCTCGGTCCGTTCGCCCCCGCACATCTCAAATTTCCAGCTGTTCACGTGGAAATGGGACGATGTTCATCAGGTCTATGTTGTCACTTTCTGGCTCCTCGTTGCTTCTCTTGCCAAGATTCGTGAGTTTAAAAGTGTACAGAACTTTTGGAACTTGAGAACTTGCAGTTTTCAAAATGCTCAAACCACTTTCTCAATGGCTTCCGGACTCTTCTCTGCTAATTATAGTCGGCCTCGGAGTGGGTTACGTCCTTCATGAAACATCTCTGAGTGAAGTCAGACTGGACTCTCACACTTTCTTTCTTTATCTACTCCCACCTATCATTTTTGATGCAGGTTATTTTTCTGATGCGAGTCTCGGAAACAAAGAGCCCATTTCCAGGTTACTTCATGCCAAATCGTGCCCTCTTCAAGAACATTGACTCTGTTCTCGTGTTCTCTGTCATCGGAACTCTCTGGAACACCTTCTCCATCGGTGGTTCCCTTCTTCTGATGTCCAAATACGACCTCTTCACCATGCAATTCTCCACTTTCGAGATCCTCGTCTTCTCCGCTCTCATCTCTGCAGTTGATCCAGTAGCTGTTATCGCTGTCTTCGAAGAGATCCACGTCAACGAGTTCCTCTTTATCAACGTATTCGGAGAAGCTCTATTCAATGACGGAGTCACTGTAGTCCTTTACCAAATGTTCAAGAGTTTCGCACTTATCGGATCGGACAATCTGACAGTTCTGGACTATGCTACTGGAGGTCTCTCGTTCTTCGTCGTGGCATTTGGAGGAGCAGCTATCGGGATTTTGTTTGCAATTGTTGCCAGTTTGGCTACCAAGTGAGTCCTGATTTCTGATTCATTTTTGGACATCAACTTTTGCAGATATACCTATGACGTTCGCATCCTAGCCCCGGTCTTCATATTTGTTCTTCCATACATGGCTTACCTGACAGCTGAAATGGTGTCTCTGTCGTCTATCATCGCGTGAGTCTATACAATTCAAACGATACAAAAGAGGTGTTCTTTCGTTCTTTATCGTATCAGAAAATCTATATCAGGAGAGGGCGAGAACACAGAAAATCGCTGATAGGAAGGTCTGGTGGAGGGGAAACATTAGAACATACAATAAAAGAGAGTATTATAGAGGTAATTTCAGAATCGCTGTCTGTGGAATGCTAATGAAACAGTACATCAAGGGCAACATCACACAAGCAGCCACCAACTCTGTCAAGTACTTCACCAAGATGCTTGCTCAGTCTTCTGAAACAGTCATCTTCATGTTCCTCGGCCTGTCAACCATTTCCTCGGAGCACCACTTCGATCTCTACTTCATCAGTGCCACTCTCTTCTTCTGTCTTATCTACCGTGCCATCGGAATCGTCATTCAGTGCTACATTCTCAATCGTTTCCGTGCCAAACAATTCGAGATGGTCGATCAGTTCATCATGAGTTACGGTGGTCTCCGCGGTGCCATTGCCTACGGTCTCGTCGTCTCGATCCCCGCTTCCATCGCTGCCAAACCGATGTTCATCACCACGACCATTGCAGTCATCTACTTTACTGTCTTCTTGCAAGGAATCACCATCAGACCGCTGGTTAACTGTCTGAAAGTGAAGAGAAAGGAGACTCGCGAACCGACGATGGTCGAGAGTGTCTACAACAAGTATCTGGACTACATGATGTCCGGAGTGGAGGATATTGCGGGTCAGAAGGGACACTACACATTCATTGAAAAGTTGGTTGCCCGTTGAGTTGTTCTCTCATCAACTCACTTTCAGTTTCGAGAGATTCAATGCGAAAGTGATCAAACCAGTACTGATGAGAGACGAGAAACGACAGAGTTTCGATGCCACTTCCATAGTCAGAGCATACGAGAAGATCACGTTGGAAGATGCCATAAAATTAGCCAAAATGAAGAGTAACATCCAGAATAAGAGAATTGAAAGGATCAAGAGTGAGCGGAAAGTGGCTCCGATGGGAGAAGAGAGTCAACAGACTGTGACTCCGAAGGATGTTCAGTTGAAGAGAGTAAGTGAAGAAAAAGTCGGGAGTCGTGGGAATTGAGAAGTTTCAGTTCATGGAATCTGGGGAGAACATCGACCAGTTGTACATGCTGTTCAGTGACCTTCTCGACAGGAAAATGAGCGAATTGAACAAGTCATCGGCCCTGAAAGAAGAGAAGGCAAGTCAGGATGACATCCAGGATGACTACATGGCACAAGTGGTAAGTAGAGAATGGATGAGTGAATGGAACTGGAGTATCGTTTCAGGGCTCCCGTTCAAGTCTTTCCGGGGTCTACCGTAGTTCCGAGCAGCTGTCTTCGGACACTGTAATCAGAAGAGGAAGACGGCAATCGACTGGTGATCTGAAGATCAAGAAGAACGATTTCAACGTGTAAATAAATATTAGTTTTGAATAGTCTGTCATGGCTACGTTGCATAATATTGAGATAATAATGTTTCACTTACAACTTTCCGAGAGCACGTGTTCAGTTTACCCGACGATTTATCTGTAGTTGTATCTCATAAATGATTCTTCTTTGCAGTCTTTGTCAAGTTCATCAGGGCAAAAGTATACAGTGTCTATAGTCTGATACACCTAGTAAAGCAGTTCGACGAATCCAAAACTCTAACTTCCCATCGGAATTGATACTATCACTGGTTCGGACACCTGCAGAACCAGATTCTGCTGGCCTTGGTCACTTACCCGGCTGATTAGGAACCAGGGCGAACTCTAAACAAGTGCACCAATCGGTAAACAACTGTCGATCAACTGATGATTTCGTCCAAGAACCTTCCCGTTTGTCAAATTCAGTGACGGCACCGCAAAACATGTTTATCGTTTTCCGAAACAAAACACGCTCCGGAATCTCCTATAAAAGCCAGCGATAACTATGGATTTCTCAACAAGAATGAAGTCTTCACTCTTCGTATTCCTCCTGGTCGCGGCTACTTGCCTTGCCCTCGAAAACTCTGAAAAACCCAAAGGATCTGGAGCTGATGCGGAGCCAAAGTGAGTATATGGATGTATTCTGGGAAAGAAACTTTATTTTTCAGACCTGTCCGTTTTGAACGAGGAACTGCTGGAAAAGATGGTCATTTGGAGAAAGAAACTGAGCAGTGAGTCTGAAAGATCTGGAATGTTTAGGAAACTAGAACTTCAGCAAAGTTCCATCGAAGAGAGACGTTGAGAAACAGGATGGAAAGAGTGGAGTGAATGAGCAGAAACCATTGGATAACGAAGGGTAGGGGGAAATGTTTGGATATTTTGAGAGATTTCATTCAGAAAGCCAAGATTCGAGAGGGGAACCTCCTCTGGAAAAGAAGGACATCTCGAAGCTGAAGAGTGGGTTTATCTGCTGGGAATGATTGATTCAATTAAAACATTCAGGAAGCCACGATTCGAGAGGGGAACCTCTGGAAAGGATGGACATCTGGAAGCAGAAGAGTAAGTGCTAGAATCTGCTGGAAAGGATCGAGTTTTTCAAAATTCAGGAAGCCACGTTTCGAAAGAGACACTGAAAAGGAAGGAGGAAAGAGTGGAATGGACACCAATAAGGGACCACATTTCGAGATGGAAAATGAGGGGTGAGTAGGTGTCTGTTCAGAATGTCTGCAAGTGGATATGTCGCGTAACTATACAAAGTTCAGAAAACCACGCTTCCGCCGCGGAGTATCTGGAAAAGACGGGCATCTTGAAGCTGAAGAGTGAGTCATATTGAAGCAAATACTAGAGTCAATGAATGTTTCAGGAAGCCACGATTCGAACGTGGAACCTCATCTGGAAAAGAAGGACATCTGGAGACTGAAGAGTAAGTCTCACTGATGCAATTATTGTGTTAATCAACTAATTCAGGAAGCCACGTTTCGAAAGAGACACTGAGAAAGAGGCAGGAAAGGGTGAAATGGATACTCGCAGAATGCCAGAGTTTGAAAACGAGGGGTAACGGGGATAACTAGAACCTTGTGATCGTGTTCATTCAGAAAGCCAAGATTCGAACGGGGAACCGATGGAGACAAGCCAGCTGATCGTGAGAATATGGAGAATGAGAGGTTAGAGGACTCTCGGGGTTCCAACAAGATCTACTGAATCTTTACAGAAAACCATTGTGGAAGAGATATGCTGATGAAAATGGAAAGAATCCGACTTTTGAAATGAATGAAGAGAGGTTTGAGACATCTCCGTGATGAAAGTGGTTATGAAACAGGAAGTTTCAGACCGAACCCTCGCTTCTTCCGTTCTTCTGGAAGAAATGACAAGAGTGGAATCGATATGTCTGCGGAGACAAGAAGAGAGCCAAGAGGATCCGATAAGAGTTTTGATGCGGATCAGGAGTAAGTGATGAGTAGATCATCTCATGAGACGAACAACTCTCAGGAAACCAAGATTCTACCGTGACACCGAAGAGTCTGGCAAGGCCCCAAATATGGGAGATCGTTTCCACCCGACTGCTTGGTTTTGAGCGTAACGACGAGGCTCTCACTTCGAGAGCTATAAATATTGTCTCTAAATAAATATTTAACTCAGCATGTATTTTTTTTGACAATCTGAATAGCTAGTACGGAAACCAGCGTCAAGGATCTTTAACAAGTTTGTACACGTTTGAAATGCTCGTACCAGAAAGTGAGCCGCAACTAGGAGTTGAGTCT